>JAHZNI010002909.1:0-14861 GCA_027744415.1 Seira ritae
TATTTTTGGAACTATGTATTTAGAAAAATTACGTTTTCTCACAAGAATACTTGCGGATCATGAAGTAGTGCTCACGGAAAGGAATATTGACCAAGGGTCTAAGGGTTTCCAAATAGTAATCAAATCAGATTTAGAAGCACATGGGAAAATCTAAAAATATCGAATTCGGCTTCCCCGCACTCTAATTTTCTGCTTACCCACGGTCATGGTTTGTAACTGATGACTGATGAGTACTGATAAAAACATTACGCTGCCTCTTGATACTTTCTCCACAAAGTTCACACGAGCAATCAAAAGTAATGGTTTCTAAATGGAAGGAGACAAAAGAAAAATCACTTGTCAGAAATCATCATCAAAGCAATACTCCAAAAAATTAATTGTTGCAACACAATAATATGCAACTTGTCAATCGCCAGAACAGAGTAGATCTTCATTTGTGATAATCAATTAAGCAGAAAAATGATTCAAAAATAGTTTTCTTTATCTCATCGCGGTGGTTCTAGCTCTTACTACTCTGCTGCAGTAACATTGTACAAGGTTTCAAGCTGTTTTTCCCTGTGGGGAGCTATTTGCTGAAATCTACAATTCAGATCTTCCGAAGCATGCATTTCCAGGGCTCACGTTACGTTCCCATGAATTTTCCGCCCATCCATTCAGCAATCTAAAAAATCTTGTAACAAGTTGGGTATCCATCCACTTCATTCGTTCTTTTTTCGGAGAAGGGCACTTGTTCCATTGCGGACTCTGCTTACTTGTGGCTAGCTATGGTCTTTGAATAACAAGAGCAAAATCAGACTTGGAAAAATGTACAGAGATAGCATCACCCTTTCCGTTCTGCATTTTCCACGAGTGTATTCCATTGTTCTGTGCTGGGTTCATTGTTGAGAAATGAGCAAATAAAAAAATGTATAGATGTACTTTGCATGGCTGGATGCGTGAATGGGCATTGTGTTCATGTAGTCATCAGTCGTTTATCACGTTAATGATTATTGAGAGACTTTTGAAGCGGACGACCACGACCACGACCGCATTAAATCCTCATGTTGGAGAGGAAGAATGTAAGAACAATAATTCTGTCAAGATATGAAAAGGAGGTTTATTTAAGGGTTCACACGCGCAGGACACGTGGCTTAATAGGAAGAAAAATAAGCTGGGTTACATTGAAGGTCATATGACGAAGAGTATCTGAAGATGATTTCCATTGATTGTTACGTTTTTGTAGAAGTATTTCCTTCGTTAGCAAACAGGAATAAATGTATACCATAATGAAAGTTGTCTTTGCGAAACAAATAACAATTAACTGTGTACGCTCATCGCGAACTCGAGATAAAGGCATTACAATCACAGTCACATTTATTTAACGTACTTACACATTTGAAACCGTTTAAATTCATCTAGCTTACATCTCTGATTTTTTCTCTGCATTTTCTTGCAAGCTTACGATTTTCCAAAGTAATCTGACTGAAATTGCAGAGGTGGCGCATCGATCGTTTTTGAAATGTTTGGTTTGGGTATGTTTTGATTATGAGATGATGCCTTTTTGAACAGAAAGACGAAGAAAGCTTCTCAGTTTATTATGGTCCATTACTTGCCATTACAAAAACTTTAAATTATTAACATGATATCAGAACCAAACGCCACGTTTGAGCTTGCCCACTTTTTCATCCAATGAGAAGTCAAGCATTTCTCCTTGAAAGAGGTGTGCCTCTCTACTGCGGAATAGGAACTTGTTGAATTGTTCGTGAGTGCCATAATATCGTAGTTGCCTATAAGAAATGACGTTACATAGTGGTAATCTAAAAATGGACTTTTCCTCATCATTATCACTGCATTTCTCAGTCCAATCGTATGCTGTGTGATCCAATCTTTGAATTTGGAATTTTAAAAATCCGTATTATTCCAGATAAGTATTTGAATAAGGCCAATGAAATTTAGGAACCAGAATCAATATTTGAATGAAACCTCTTGTTCAAATTATATCTAGGTACTTATTATCATTCATGCCATTTAAATGAAAAGAGTTTTCGCAAGTAGATAGTCCCATTCTCAGTGTCAAAAACAGCCAGCCGGTTTACGATTCGCGATCAAAGTCCAAAGTTCAATGATGAAGTTTGATAAATTGCGAACTTCGAGCTGAGCTCGTAAAAGTCATTGTAACTTGCGTTTGTTTAGAGAAACAAGCCATGGTTCAAATATGCACTTCTGTACAAAGGTAGTACTACATAAGTAAAGTATAATAGCAAACTTAATGCTCAATGAAAATGTAGCCTGTTGAATGGGAATGGGCAGTATAATCTTTCCCCGAGCAGAGCATTATCAATATCAACATCAAGTAGAGGTAATCGTCGTAATTATAATTTTTGTTCTTTTTTAAATACGTAATGTCTGTGTAAAAATTAAAAAAATAATATCTATTATTCTAGTAATCTTCAAAGCCGCTTTAAGCGTAGTAGAATAATAGATTTTGATGATGATGATGCATGTGATGATGAGGATATGGATATGATGGATCGGATGAGGTAAGGCATAGTGCATTGAGTTTGGTAAGTAACGTACCTACTTACACTTATGTACAAATGACTGCATTGTTACTGCGGCTCAATAAAGATAACTCTGCTTCTGCTAGTTCACTCTCAATGACGAACTGTGGACTTTGAACCTGTTATGTACTTGGGAAAAAATGAAAAATACGCTACATTTCTAGTGAATTGCCCAAATCATGTATCCAAGCAGAACACTAACCTGGACTTTTTCTACAAGCTGCTATTTCATGTAAAGTTATAGGTTCCTATGTAATATTTAGAACTAGAAGAAGACTGACCAATTCCGATTGATCATTCTTTGACAAGAAGACAAACAAATAACATACGAAGCAAAATAATGAATTGTCAACCAAACTAGGTGAGTGGAAAAATCTAGCACAGCAACTTCGCAAGAATCAAAGTGAATAACTAATTACATTTGAGTATACCTGCATGCGGAATTCGTAGAAAAAAACTAGATATTAAAAAAATAGATAAAATTAGCAAGACTTCTTAATTCTTCTTGGGGCAAACTGAACTGAGAATGTTATCTTCATTTTATTGAATACAACCCTCCATTGTCAAACTACAGTTTGTCATTAAAACGTAATGCAACATGCGCCATGGTCGCAAAATCGGGATGAATTTAAGCACAAATCTTATTTCTAGTGACATAAAAACATGTCATCGAATAACATGGAATTTCATCAAAGAATGTATTGCAATTCTCTTGGTTCTCCCTGAAAACAAAAACACCGAAAAAGACAATCGCATAAGATTCTACGTGATTCTAATTATGATTCTCCAACCTATTTAAAAAATAAAGCATGTATTTTCAGAATATGCAGCTAGCTAGAGCCAGTGCGTCACGTCACATTGTAATCACATTCTTTCTAATAAAGCGTTCCCAAAATTTTCCCTGATATGGCCCTGCAGGTAAATTACAATAACATGTTATTCGGTCTAGAGATTCTCTATCTATCTATTCATGATGACTACGATACTCTACTCGATACGCATTTCGATATTTATTTTGAGAAAAGAGTTCATGATGATAATGATGACGATGACGACAGAGAGGCGGAGCTGGTCAAAGTCCAAAGTTAAAAAACTTTCCTCAATGTTGGGTTTTTTGAGGGCTTGGATAACCCACGTTATTACATTGCATTGATTGCATACACACCAATTTCCCATTCCCATTACCTTGTCTTATGGACTTTTACACTAACCCAATACATGTGGCATTCATCCTTTCGAAGGAAATTAAAGTCTGCACATGTGGCTAAAGTAATTTTTCCTTCGCACTTTTGTGTGTGAAGTGAAATACCTATACATCTACGCTTGCTGTTTGCTTGACTCGTTTCATTTCATGTAAAAAAAACCTTTACAGCTCGACAATCGGCTCATAATCTACTTGCTTTGCTTACTCATACTACGTGCATGCATGTGTATTTATGGTATACATGTTTTTGTTTACATTCTCCTTTCCTTCATGCATTTGCATTGTAGAAGACATAAAGACCAATCCATTTTTTACAAACTGTTCGATTCCACGTTATCTTGTTATCTTGAAGCGAAATATTAATCTTGAATAGCTTCACATTCACATGCGAAAAATTTTTGTTCAACAGTTCTGTCACAGCCATCAAGAACGACGCTACACCTACAATCATAAAATCATAAATTCTTTATTCGTGCAGACAACAATTCTCGTGAAAGATTCGTTCTCTCGTCGATTGCGTAACTAAACTATACTTGATTGAGGTTACAATTTACAATCTCTCGTAAATCATTCACTCAGGAGCTCTGTTATAATATAATACATGCTACAGAGGAGAAGAGAGTTAAAGGAACTAGGAAAACTAAATTTGGATTAGGACACGACACAAAAGATTAAGTCGCAGTCAAGTCGTTCACGAAGCTATTTATTTTAGGAGGAAACTTTAGTCGACATTTTAGAGCTTGGACTCTGGAGCAATAAGGAAAATATAACTAAGTTTTAAACATCCAGGAAAATTCTAGTCCCGCCGTTTTTGTATTATTCTGTAACGTGTGAAAAGGTAAGCGTTTTTTGTTGTTTAATTAATTAACTAATATTGGTTAATATGTATAACGATTAATAACTAATTAATTAATTTCATATATTAAGTCTTGCTCATCATCGTACTTGCTTGAATGCATACAAAAATGCGTAAAATTTTTGAATTTTGTTTTAATCAGTCCAAATGGATCGTTTGTGTCATGATAAACTTTTGTATCAGAGAAATGATTATTGTCCCGAAAGATTATTTCACATCCTTTTTGCTTCAAATGGGGAAGGGAAAGATATAGTGCATAGGTCACGCAGATAAGCGATAAGCTTTTGACTGACTCAGAACGACCGTCGTTGTACTTCTGATGTTCATTCAACCCTCAATTCTCCATTCATTATCAATTTTAATGTTTCATGATTCATGACCGAAAGGGAGCAATCATTTTATTTTGCGATTGTAGCATTTTTGGGCCTGGTGGAATTACTAGAATTTATAATCCGCTCAAATGACAATGAGTGAGTATTTGGAAAAGTTGATGAAAACCATTGAATTGAAGACCTACTCAACACCTAAGTTGACTTACTCAACACTCCAACTGCAATTACATAGAAACTAATTTCCATAAAAACAGTAGTTACATTACAGGATTAAGAATATGCATGGAATGAATATGAACATGAATAACGTTTTGTAGTGTAGCGGTCTGACAAAAATATTTTGATATACATTTTGCCACTAAATTGACTAGTATGAGTTTTTGTACGCGTCATTGAACGCAGTAATTAGGTATTGTGGCGTGCTTCCTCTGCTGACAACAGTTTTGTATCTCCTTTTTAGGTAACTTATCATCACCATGCATCGTATGAATCTGAAACTTTTAGCTGGCGTCCATAACCTCGCCAGCGGTTCATTGGTTAAATCTGGCCTGAATAATGCACGGTAAGTGGGCATTATTGAATCAAGCTTAAATGTTGCAAGAAACTTTCTGGGGGTCAGAAATTGATGATGTAATATAATTCTTGTAATATGCAGTGTCGCAGCCGCACTCTCAACGCAAGCGCAGGCGCTGCAAGCAGAGGCGAAAGCAGAAGCCAAGTCGGAAGCACCCTCCAAGAAACCCCCTCAATCTAAGGCCATTTGTATGAATCTTTTCCGAGGCACATTAGTTCCAGAACAATCAGAGAAGAAGATGGGTATCAAGGCCTCCAATACGGCTGAGGTGTATTATGACAACGTTAAGGTTCCTGTAGAAAACGTTATTGGAGAAGTTGGCGAAGGATTTAAAGTAAGTCGTAAAATAAATTACACAACAATCATAAATACTATTATTTTCAAGTTCCGTGTTTCTAAAATTAAACCTGTTGTTTTAGGTCGCGATGAACATTCTAAACAACGGTCGTTTTGGTATGGGTGCTGCCCTTTCCGGAACCATGAGAAGTACGCCAACCAATATGACAACTTAGATTCAGAAACTTAGGCAGAGGTCGAATTAATGAATCATTGTCTTAATCGTTTCATAGGTGCCATTATTAAAGCTTCTGAGTTCGCCGCTGGTCGTACACAATTCGGACGGAAGATTGAAACATTCGGTGCGATTCAGGAGAAAATTGCCAGGATGGCTATTTACCATTACGTTACCGAGAGCATTGCGTACATGGTAGCTGCGAACATGGACAGAGGATTCGCAGATTATCAACTGGAGGCTGCTGTCAGCAAGGTAAATTCACTCCTGATTTACAATTGTGTTTCCAAAATAAATGTTAAACTGAATTTATGAATTAATTATTTGTATGACAGATCTATGCTTCTGAAGCCGCGTGGTGGGTGGTAGACGAAGCCATTCAAGTTATGGGTGGAATGGGCTTCATGAAAGAAACCGGACTCGAAAAGGTCCTTCGAGATTTAAGGATCTTCAGAATTTTCGAAGGCACAAACGATATTTTGAGACTGTTTATTGCCCTCACTGGAATCCAGTATTGCGGAGCTCAACTTCAAGCGCTCCAGAAGGCATTTAAGAATCCAGGTTCTAACGTCGGGCTACTTCTTAGTGAAGCCACGAAGCGAGCTTTCAAATCTGTCGGGCTAGGTGGGTCGGCTAAGAAAGACGTACTCGGCGGCTTGGTCCACTCCAGTCTTTCCACCCAATCTGCATACGTCGGAGAGGTACTTGGACTTCAATCCATCAGCCCTTCTTTAAACTTCCGCGTCAGTTCATTACAGCAAAATAATTTTATTTATTTTTACAGGCCGTTGATGGAATCGGAACTGCGGTAGAAGCTGCTCTCATGAAATATGGAAAAGGAATTGTCGAAGAGCAATTCGTTTGCAACAGACTTGCGGAAGCTGTGATTAATACTTATGCCATGTGCGTCGTGCTTGCAAGAGCAACTCGATCTATTCAGAAGAACTTGCCTTCAGCTGAACATGAAGTGATGATGACAAAAGTATTTTGCAACGAGGTAAGTAATACGTAACATCGTGAAACATACATAGATATTTCCTAAACGAGTTATCATTGTTTAAACATCTTTTATTAATTTTAGGCCATCGACAAAATCCGTCTCTATCTTGTCGGAATGAAGAATCCAGTTAGTCTCGAAAACTACAAAATCATGAGCCAGATCTCTAAAACCATTTGCAAAAATGGTGGTGTAGCCCATCCGAATCCATTAGGAATTTAAAGTAATATACCATACCCCAACCAAACCAACGTATTCAACATTTTACACAAGTTATCGACAAACTATTTCCGTTTCATTGCGAAGAGGAATTAACCTTACATCACTTTCAGAAAACAGTCAACACTCTACGATACTAATTTCACCTTACACAATTCTCAAGTTGTACGAAAATAAAGTCCACCCGTAAACCGAGAAATCTGATGTACTTAAGCATAAGCTGAACCGAGAAAAATTATTTTTATTGAAATTTTCACGACTAACGTTTTCTGTAATTGCCTATGCCTATTGTATAAAGAATATTTCGCCTTAGCGCAATTAATTTTACGCATGTATACAACAATGTATGATTTTACTTTTTTAGATTACTTTTTTAGCATTTTTAATTCGGTTACAACATCATTATTTTGTCTTCCTTTAAGGTGCAATAGCAGAGATTTTAATTTTACCATTGAACTTAAAATAAGTTTGTAAGTCTAGGTAGAGCCCTTGAAAAGCTATTTTGTAACAAATTCTACGTAAGAAATTAAATGATCGTGAAACAAAGATATAAATAAGGATTTTAATTTTTTTCTGAAGCAGGTTTTGTGCATTTGACATAATGAATTGCATGTCAGTTATATGCATCTTAAACTGTCTTTCTCAAGGATGCTCGAAAGCATCCTTTCAGCACAGCACTAGGCACTAGATACTTACAAAATAGGTATAAATAAAACAGGTCGTTGATAAGTGATTAATGATTAATCTGAAGTCACTACTAACTTTTTCTGTGTAACTCCGGAGCTATGTACACGAGAATTCCTCTGAGAAAAATTCGCAACACAGTTTGGAGCACTTTTTTAAATGTATCACAAAATTCCATTTCATTTCATGTTCCCAAAAGTATCATTTAAAACCGCTTGCTTATAAACTAAATGCAAGAAAACTGAGGTCCAATATCTCGAATGAAAATTATACTTATCTAATATCTATGCAGTAAAAATAATATAATTTTCCATAATGTTTATAGACGCATAAAAGACTAATAGACCTTTATTGTAACGTTGTTTTGTAATACAAATAAAATAATATGCATTATATTAGGCAAAATTATGTTGGAACACAAAAAAGCGAGTGTAATGCGTCACCAATTCGTAAAAATTTTGAAAATGTCGGCTGAATGAAACAATGAACTTATTAATGCCGACTTAATTTATTCGTCCAAGGGGTATTTGGCCATCCAGTTCTTGAAGGAAAATGGAGTTGGCTTATAATCAGGATCCTTAGAAAATCCAAAGTACTGACATGGTCCCATCAAAGGCCAATCCTTGAACTGATCCGATTCCAGATATTCTTTAATCTCTGGTATATTCTCAATCCGTTCATGAAAACGTTCCAAATTCTGCAACCTAGGATCCTCCTTGAACACTGCTGGGGCGAGAATGCGAAACCACTCTATAGTTTCATACAGGAGGAAATCAGTAGCACTTATTTTCGAGCCCAGGATAAAGTTCTTCCCTTCCATGAACTTTTCCATTTCTCCCAAACGCTCAGGTATCGTCTTCTTGTATTCCTCCTGAATTTCATGGAATCTCTTGTCATTGTACACCAGCCAAACTCCTAGTTGTATATCCACTAAAACCTGTTCCACCATATCCAAGACTGCCTTTTCTTCATCAGATTCTCCATACAAGTTGTGTTTGCGGCCTATGTAACGCAAAATGGCCAGCGTTTGCGATAACTTGAAGTCTCCATCGATATAATGGGGCAAGTTGGGAAACTCCAGACCGATTGATTCCTTCATGTCGGACCACTTTCCAAAACCGTCAGCGTTGCAAGGGATGCGCTCATCTTCAAAATCGATTTTGAGGTATCGAAGCAAATAGCGAATTGGTTCACAGCGACCCCTTAAATCAAAATAAACTAATTTTGGTTTTGATTTACTCATTTTCCCTTTTTGTTTTGTAAATTAGATAATTGCTGCAATAATTTGGCCTGAGAACTTATTTTATTTTTTATAAGTATAAAATATCAGACTGATTTCCAATTTGAAACCTAGAGGAAGACTGATGCAACAGCAAATGATGCAATTCGCAAAATGCAAAGTGATTGTTCATATATTATGTACATGTATGTACCTTGCAAAAATTTTTGCCGTATGAATCATTTCATCTCTTTTCGTGGAATTGCAGTCTGCGGGGTTTGTCATTAGTCATTAGCCATGCCATAATTATCCTTTAACTTTGCCAAAATGTATTTTACTTTCCTTTTCGACTTTCAGTCAATGTCTAAAACTCTCATTGTTAGACAAGCCGTTCCATCCGCTCCAGTGAGTGATTCTTCAGAATGACTTCTGCACTAAAGTATGACCTTGAAATATGCAATCCAGATAAATCACTTACCATCGCAAAAAAGACTGATGTTGCTACTTATATAGGTGGTGGTGCATGCATAAACAGAGTAAACTTTTTTTTTGCTATTTCTTTGTTTGTGAACCTAGGTAAATATGAACCAGTCAAAACATCGTCGCATGGTCCGAGCATGAAGTTTGGAGGCGAAATATGTTATGGTCGTGGTCGTGTTAAGAATAAATTAATGTCATGTCGGAAGTCAAGAACTGGTTTGGTTACATCGAATCCCAGTTACAAAATACTTATAATCTATTCTGGAATGAGGTTTAAAATGTAATTTTCCAATTTTTCATGCAGAAACGATGACATCATTTATGCTGGATGCTCTCAACCAATCAAAGCCAATGATAATAATTAAAGGATTGAGACGCCAAAAATTATAGAAGCTGTGAATTTGTGAACACTATTTTTTTATGTAAAACACCTGCTGAATAGATTCGATTTTAGAATTTAATCCGCGCCCACCTATCATTCTAACCTCTGTATGATCCAGTCTGAGTGCCGCCTATCTGCAATTTAAAACTCAACAGCTCACATATTTAACGATTTAACGGCTGTGAACATCTCATCCCATCATTAAAATATTTAATGTTAAGTCTTCACCAAATTACAGCTATTAAGGAAGAATGTTGGCTACTTGTTGATTGCTATTGTTAGGTGCATGCAATAAAAATAATTTTGGTAAAATAATAGGTACATAGCTCATCTAAAACAACGAAAGACATCCTCATTGTTTCCCAAAATGGCCATTAATAAAAAAATAGGGATACTATTCTCCTTCTATGCCCGGCCCTTCGCATCGCCACTCGCTGCGGTTCTTGGTTCTGGTTCTCTAAACAAGCTCCTTAATCTTAATTAAAACAAATATACTTATTTGCTATCAAGATAAATATGCACTCAAAAAAATTTAAGGTACCCTAAAGCTTGACTTTATGCAAACTAAGTAGTTTTTGGATTAAATAATCTGATCTTCCCTAATAAAAAACAAGTAATTTTTTTTCATGTATGAATTATCTTGAGCGGATCATCGCGCCTTTGAGTGAGTGAATAAAAAAAAAACACAATTGTGCAATTGTAATTGTACTATGATTCTTTATGATGAACAATGTATCGTATAAAAATTACATGCATTATTTGCACGAGGATCGAAGGATGGCACCCCTTCTACTATCAAATTTTTTTGCCATTGCAAATTGCAACTCGTCATTGAGGAAGCAATAAGTAATGCCGTTACATTGGCGTTGGTATGTTTGTCATGATAGCGTTGAAGGTGCTCGTGCTCTCCACATAGCTTGGAAGCGTCATTGCATGAAGTCGAAGTCCTTTTGTTTGGCTTCCAATCTTACAGTCCGTCCACACTCCAAACGATGAACAACAAGAAGCGTTACAATAATAAAATGTTATTAGCGTTGATATATATGCGATCTATGCGTGGTCGCGTCGGCCCTGCACAAATAAAAGACTATAGCGCTAGAGGTGCCCGTTGTAGTCTAGTCTATAGTGCTGAATGATACTATGATATAATATGCATAGACACGGCATGGACGTGATGATGATCATGTTAAAAGTTAAAAATCAAGGATGCAAAGCCTCTCATTCTTGTTGCCTAAACCGCCAGTAACTCCAAGGTCAAGTGATGATGGATAATAATTTAAGAGATTTTTAGGCAGTCCTGCAACTACCAACTTACTGCTGCGAATAAATACATTTTTTTCATATAAACTTTTGTTTGTTGTTTTCGTAACATTCCAATTTTTTTCTTTATGCACACATTATCCACCCTCGTGGATGGATTGGATCGTGGTATCATTGTCCTGGCTTGGCCTGGCCTGGGATATTATATGGCATGATAATGATTATCATGGCGAAGGTAATCCTGAATCCTGATCACGGCACGTACATACATACATAAACTGAGCAAAAACTATAAAATACATTGGATTTGGTTTGGAGTTTGGATAGCAAAATTTTTTGGTCTCTCCGCTTACACGAATGACTTCCTCTTATTTTCGAGAGAAGTCCATTATGATTTTGCCTTGCATTATACTTGAAAAAATGTCCAAGCCAAGCCAAACCAAACCAAAGCCACGTTTGGAAGGATATATTTTCCCCATATTATTCAATACTCGCCAGGCCAGAGCTGATTGCTCTGCGTGCTTGCATGCCTGCTGCATTTTTGCCAGTGATTGTTGTTATCATTCTCTCGGCAATTAATTTGTCGTGAACTGATTGTGTCCACTGAAGACAGGCAGGAAATTGGATTGTGATCCATCCGTCAAACTAAAGTTGGGTTTAAGGCATTGCATCAAGTGCTAGTGTCATTGTTCTGCTGAGACCAACTTTAGAGCTGAAGGAAGGCAGGCGAGCAAGCAAGCAGAAGACTGACAGAGGAGTCAAAATTATAGTCTCCTCGTGAAATGTGATTACTGATTAGTTTGGGTGTGTAGGCGTTTCTGAAAATAGTTAAATCCGGATCTTGTGCTTTTGATTACTAGGCATTGAATGTGAATAGAATGTCATAGTCAATGTCATTTCGGTGAGTGCCAAAATAAATTAGCTAATTGCAAGCTTGATTTCCGATTCCCATTTGTCCATTGTCAAAATTATCATTTAAATAAATTATTATGTTCAAGTGTCAAAGATGACATACGCGAATCTCCCCTATCCCGACTTGCCAAGTCTGCCTCTGTACCTCACCCAAAACCCTCCGCAGAGGCGGCCTTACTACAACCAACTCGCTCAAAATGACCAATTCCACTTCCACCGCCAAGAGGAGCCTCCTGATCCACCGGCTACTTCCGAGGGTCGAGAGGATATCGTTAATCCTGAGGACAAATTTTATGATGTGCCACTGCAAAGATTAACTCATCACTTGTTCTCCTATGACGATCCCGAAAGAACTGCTTTCTTTGTGCCACTCATGATTACTGTTGGTGGTGCATGCCATGTTTTTGCTTTATCTTCATGTCTACGCTCCGCAGACGGAAGAAATCGTAACGAATTCGGGGCTGGTTCAGACGACATCTTGGATTTATCACTTGAGTGGGAAACGATATTATGATGTGGATGGACTGAAAAGTGGTGTCTTATGACATGACTGATTAAAATGTACCTAAAAAACTGGTAGAAATGTAATACATATGTACATAAGAATATTTTTTACTCGTTAATAGTTTGCTTATAAAACAAAAAAAACTGGTGACTAAAGTTCTAATTTTCTAAGAATAAAAAAATGTGTCAAGAATAATTATTGTATAATACAATATCAAAAGTAATACTTTCGGTGAATTTTTTAATGACGGGTTCCGTTATGTAATGTATGTAAATTACTCGTCCTCATTATTATTGCAGGCATACACATTGCTCCTATCTTTGCTCCGGGGCTGTCCCGATGAAGCCCTCACAGGATTCCCATTCGCCGCTCTGTACCTATCATCATCCTCTCCTCCTCCTCCCCTGACGCTGCCTTGTTGAGCATCACTCCCCACGCTTCGATCAGTTTCGGCATCTGATTCATCAGGTTCCTTCAGCATTTCCTCAACTTGCCCCGGTTCTTGGTGGGGGAAGTTATCAGTGTACTTTGGAGGTGGCATTGGGAACAATGCGGGAACTGCTGGAGGAGCAGAGGCTGGAATCACCGGTCCATTTACATTGAATACATCAAGATTCGGGCCGAGGTGACCGTTCCCATTTGCGGTTGCGCTTCGCTGTGTGAAATGAATAATTCAAATGAATTCATGATGAGAGAGTAGATCCAGAAAATCAAGTTTTTTGTTGGAGTTGTTGTTGGGGTTTTACCTGAACCACACCCGTCACAGTAAAGATGTCCACAGTTCTCCCATTCCCATCCACGTATGTGGGTGCGTAGCAATGCGCATCAAAGTTGTCCATGTGGTCATCATTTGCAAAGTTATCACTGGACTGCGAGCCAACTTGAGTGGTGCGAACATGATAGGGAAAGCTCTTGTTCGCGGCAGAGGGCCTTGTGAGCATCTGACAATTTTTCAAAAATCTTTTCTTGTTTTGCAAAATCGTTAAGGTAATCATGCCTTCTAGAAATGGAGCTAGTATAATTCTGCGAAAATCGATATAAGCTTTGATCCGCACCAAGAAGATAACGTGTCCGACGAACATGCAGAAGTGCTGGATGGTTATGGCTACCTTCTCTCGGACCCACTTGTCAATTGCATGATTTGATATTAGGATCACGACGGGACCGGAAAGAAACCTGGAGCATTACATAAAGCTTATAGCTAGTCATCAGTCAAATTCTTTTTTCATTGACATTTTTCTAATATTACTTACCACAGGGAATACATTCCAAAGAAAGGTAAATAGAATGAGGATTTTTCGGGGTAGTGCTTCAGGGTGAAGAATATCGCGTATACGAACATAAACCAGCCGAGTATACGCAAAACTAGAATTCCATATCCGGCCGGAGACTCGTAAATGTAGAGAACGAGTCCAGGGTCGAATGTCTGAAAGAAAATAAGATTACGCATAATTTCGATTTCTATCAGTTCGGTTTCTTCTGAGAAGGAGGATTACTTACGTATTGCTCAAAGAGAAATAGGAGGGCATAGATCACGAGATATAGGCAGTTGAATAGGGTGAGCTTTATGGCACTAGCGACACGAAGCCTGCCTCTCGTCACGGTGAATCCCTTTGCCAGGAGGAGGAGAAGTAGCATGAAGATAAACTCACTTGCTCCCTCCATCACACGACCTAAGGAGGAGTTTAAGGAGATTGAAATCTTAAATTCTTTCTTTCTTAAAGAGCATTACAAAAGAAATTGATTGAATCAATAGATTAAAAAAATTATTTAATCAACCAAATAGCTTGATGTTCGGTAGACCGATTCCGTTTGAGGCGTAATTTCCATATGCAATGCATAGTGCGACTATGCCGGCGTTTTGAAGGGCGATTGAGACCATGAATAGTTTATAGGTGACGTGGAGGAGTTGCCTGCATTTCAATTCCACTGTTGCGATGCAAGAAAAAGAAAAATGCATTATGTCTCCTCAATTTCGTGTCCTTGCATTTTACTTGTGATTTACATTGATCAGATAATTGTCTTAATTTCTTACCCGCAAATAAAATTGCCGAGAAGAGGAGGAAGAGGTAAATGAAACAGAAACCTGTGAGAATCGGTAAGATGTCTGGAACCAAACAGAAGTTCAATATATTATGTAATTCCCAAAAAATTATACGAAGAATATAATATTGAAAATAATGGAA
>JAHZNI010002910.1:0-10796 GCA_027744415.1 Seira ritae
CAATACGTCGTGGGATTAGGAC
Source organism: Seira ritae (assembly GCA_027744415.1). Classification (NCBI taxonomy): domain Eukaryota; kingdom Metazoa; phylum Arthropoda; class Collembola; order Entomobryomorpha; family Entomobryidae; genus Seira; species Seira ritae. Next base: position 23 of record JAHZNI010002910.1, read on the forward strand.
TAGCCAATGCTGAGCGTCAAACAGTGCAAATGGTCAAGCGGTTGAAAACGTACGTACGTATGCTACACTTGCTGAATCATCTATTAATTTTAGTAAACAGTAGTTGGACAGTAGTAGGGGTCTCAAAATGAAGCTTCAAGACGCCCCAGGAGTATAGCTTATTATAGCTAGTGAGACTCGAGGCTTCCGAAAGGACTAGGGTTTGTTTACATTTGAACATTAAATTTAAAAATTTGAATTTCGCGCGCTTTCTCGTCAAACATCAACTGAAATTCAAATCAGTATGGTAGATGCAGTCAAAAATGTTATTGAATTGCTCGCGAGCTTCCCGATATCGAAAAGCAAGCCGAGTCCTGGGTAGTGTCATAGTCATGAGGCTCAGGCTCAAACCATATTGCTATACGCTATACCCTTAGGCAGTAGATGTTAAGCTGTATGGAAGTATCGCAGCTTTTAAAACCTAAAGCAGTGGTGGTAGTAATGGGGAAGAAAAATGACTATCTCTGTTTATCTCAAAGAGAAACAATCAGAGCCCCATTTCGGCTTTATAAATCATGAATGAAACCCATGTCAGCTAGCAAATTATCATTCATTTTTCATCTCTGAGAACGACGTGGACGTGGAGAGCGAGGCATTTTTTTCTGGAAACATATTTCCCCAAGTACCTCATTAATTTGTGGCAATTTCGCCTTGCCAATTTTTCCTGATGAATGTGTCTTGGCCTTGGCTTGGCTTTTTCAAGACTCTCTTTCTGTCTAAGCAATTATTCTTGTGTGGTTGGATGTTTTCATGGGAAAGTGGGGTTTTGAAAGACGACTCCATTTTACTATTTTCTTCTACTCCTCTGATTTTCCGTTTTGGAGATTGGAAATTATTTTTTCTCTTCAATTTCATAAGAATAGTAAAAAGTTGAGGAGGCGGAAGGGAAAATAAGGATGTTGGGTAAAAGTTTTCTCCCGGTTGATTGAAGAGAAGAAGTCACCTTTCACATCAGCAATAATGGTGATTTTTTTCTTGTCACCTCAGCTCTACAAAGACCTGCCTCACTTTGCATGTTTTTCTGTGCTTGTGAAATAAATGAGTTGCAATATTATGTGTGCACCACAGTAAGTGCAGCGAGAAGAGTGAGAAAGGCAAGCTGGAATGAGAAAGTTGGTCAAAAACTGTTTCGCTATCGTCGTCGTCATCATCATCGTCATCATCACAGAAGACCGACATGCCATACATATTATCTTTTTATCTAATAGCTCCTCAAACAAAATGTTTCTGAGCAATCCCATAAAATTTGAGTTTTTACTTTTGAGTAACTTTCTTTCTCGTGATTTTTATCTGGTTGTGGTGGTGGTGCGGTGCTTCTACTGCGGGGCATGTGAAGTAAGCGATGATGATGCATTCATGCTCGCTCCTATTCTGCTCACCACTACCACCGTAGCAGCATTGAAGGCAGCATTTTGTGATCTGAAGATTTCTATTTAACTCTTCAACCAATTACCGGTAGGAAATGAGAGTGGGGGAAAAGTAAAGGTTTTTTGTTCTCTCTTTCTATTTTGAAAAATGCGACGATGAAAGGAAAAGCGACAATGATGATGACATGGTGACAGCATTCACTCCACTCCACTGTCCTTTTTACCCGATGCTTGTTTTGTTCCATTGGCGCTCTGGCTCTGGTCCTGGCCCTACAATGACGGAAAAGCAAGCCAATCTCCGGTTTTCAATTTATTTAATTCCAACTAATATCCTTTCTTTCCAGGGGCCTTCATTTTTCCAAATGATATATTGTCTATAGTTCTACAATACGACTTTCTTTCTTCCATGAAATATAATAATTTTTCCTGCTTTTTTTCACACATCCAAATAATATATATTGTGCACATTGTTTGCTTTTATCACGCTCCGTATTTTTCTCTCTTCAATAGTTAGGTCTCGTTACCCTTTTTGAAGATTATTTTACGCCATACGCTAATATTTATCATAACATACCCAATCCAATAGAATGCACTATTGCTTGGAGGATACGTTTATATTGAAACAATAGCTTCGATAGTGTTGAGCCTAATTCGATAACAACTTGTCGACTTTCACAATTTTCACTCTCATCCTCTCAATCTCTCATCACTTCAGTTCAGTCTGGTTCTTTCTCCTGCATTTGAGGAAAAGCTGCAATTTTTTAGACAACTTTTATCTATCTTCCTCTGTTGAGGATTTCAAAGTTGGAACGATATGAGAAAAGCATTACGAAGACTTTTCCCATTCACTTTCCCTACAAACTTTCGAGAGAGACAACGTAAAACGTAGAAAAAAAAATTTGGAGCACAAGGTGAACAAGCTGCTAGTTTTCCTTGGATTTGAAGAATTGACGTTGCATAATGATAACAAGTTGAAACTTTCTCCCCTTCCAACAAGTTGCATGTCGTGGTGTAGTGGTAATATCAAGCGGTATGAAGGGAAAACAAAGTTTGTTTGCTCCCGCTCATTATTATCATTTCATGAGAAAGTTGCAAAGATAATGGGAGAGAGAATAGAAAACGGCAACAACAAAAAACTTAATTGGAATGAATGGAAACAGTTTTGGAACATGTACCTACATATTTATGGTTAACATACAAATATTACGCGGCTGGAAAAAAGAGAACAGGGAACATCCTGAAATCATATCAGTGTCATTGTTTAGAACTTAGGTAGTCATGATGCTATCATTTTCAGCAAACGAGCATCAAAGAGATAAAAGGAGAATATGCACATGTGGGATGTTTTATTAGCCTCAAAAAATGGTTTATTTGACGTACAGGCTCAAGTCCTTGTTTTCTTTCCCACTGAGCGAAAACAAAATAAAATACATTTGGCAATTATCATCATCTACTTATTTATGGCATGGCAGAAAATACTTAAATATTTAGATCAAATAAGTGTGCACATGTATGTATGTATCTCGTTTTTAAGCAACGAGTTGGGGCTACAATAACTGAGGGGAAAAGTTGTTCTTGTCATACTTTTAAGTAAAAATCGCTGGAGGAGGAGGATGATGATTATGATGAGTGATCAACGTGAGACACACATTGATTTGATAATGAATAAAAATGAGTGACAAAAAAGATATTAGCTCGTGGAGAGCCTTGTGCCGTGCGTCATTATAATTTCAAGAAAACAAATCAGTTCTAGTTTGTGTTAGCATCTTCCTCAAAAAATAAGGACAAGGTTGGTTGTTTATGAAATATGAAAAGAAATCATTAGGATAATGTATGGCTTTATTGTTTTCTAAAAAAATTGGAAGCATGTGCGCATATATATATACATATCTAGCAGACGGACGTAGGGGGGAAAAGACGTGCTTTGCGTAGGTAGGAGGAAGGGATAATGATCATATCATACCATAATAAGGTTGTCTGCTACGACTACTCGTGGGGTCCAGGGCAGTGGTCTCACGTAACCCCAGAATATTGGAAAGCTAAGAAAAAAACATTTTTTTTTCAGAACTTACCTTCAGAACCATATCCATCGAAGAGAAAAGGAGGTACAGCCATGGCCAAATGGAGGATGAAAAGGAGAGCGACGGCGGATCCGAGAATGATTTGGTTTGAATTCATCTTGAAAAATATAAAGTTTGGTTGTTGTTGTTGCAGTGGAGGATGCGGATTACGGATGTGGTAATAAAGCAGCAAACAGCAGCAATGAGATGAGATTTAAAGGATATTTGTTTCCTGTCTTCGTCGATGAGGTTTAGTTTTTAATGAGAATCTATATCTCAAAAAAGTCTCAGATTGGATCGCGTTTGTTCGTTCGTTAATTGCACCGTCACTTGGCCCAAAGGAAGGATTGGAAGCAATATGTTTTCCGCAAAACTTGTTTAATATCCTGATCCTGTTCTGATCTTCTAATTCAATTTTCTCTCTATATATATATTTTTTACTTTACGCCAACACTTTATGAAACCTTGGCTGGTCTTGGTCAGAAGAGTCAGAATGGAATTCTCCGAAAGTTTCCTTTTCGTCTCCTTCTTCTTTCTCCGTGAGGATAGAATAGATACTCTTGAAGGAAATAAGTTAATAAAAACAGGGCTTGATAGTACTTATTACAACTTGTTTATTCTAATGCTTCCTTGCTTCTTTTGTTGTGGTCATGAAAAGAGATAAAGAGAGAGAGAGAGAGATTGGGAAAGAGGTACATAAGATAGCTCAAATCACTTACGCCGTGTTCCGTCTGTAACGCTCGTTTAGCCACCACTTCTTCTTTGAAAATTTGCGCTTGGTTGCCTCCTTTTACTCCTGTGCTTCTTCTTCTTCAATCAAACTCCTTTTGGAAGTGAACAAACATGAAAAATTTTAAGACGTCTTGTGAAAATCAGCGGTGCGAACGCAACGCAATGGCAAAAGCCGCAACAAGCCACACTGATTGAGTCAAAGGAAATCATACAAGTGTGAATAAATGTTTTTTTTTTCAAGTGAAATTCTAAACTCCTGCACAATTCCTTTTCAATAACAAGCGTAAAATAATAAGCATAATAATCAAATTTGCCTACTGTTACTTCATTCGATACAGAATCATTTTGTTTGCGTAGGCGCTATATAGGATGAGTTTACGCTTCACCAAGGAATATTATTAGTGGTTTTAACAGTGACTACAGCATGCTATGAAAAAAGTACAAATTATTTGGTACATGTTGCCATATTATTATATTTTGGAAAACAACAAGAAAGAAGCCATACAAGACAGGCAATGAAATTGGGCGTTATGCAAAATATTACATGAATTTAGACCATTAAATTTTTGTCTGACAGCCGTAAAATTTTCAACAGTTTCGACACACGCAAAAAAATAAAATAAGGCAGCTCTACTTCTATCAAGCGGAAAAATTGGTATCTTCAGAAAGGAAGTTGCAAGTTTCATGATGTTATTTTTTCTGTTGCTGTTGTTGTTGTTCGATGTAGTACAATATTACATGCAACAGTGATGTGATAATGCTTAATTATGATTGGAAACGTAACTGCCAAAGTAAAGAAACTGCGTCGATAATTCTTTTTCTAGGAATTGTGCGTGCACGAGAAAGGAAGGTGCAACGTAACCGAACCGAACCATATCAGCCATTAATTTTAATTTTGCAAGTACAGTACAAAATATACTCTATATAATATATTGTATTGTAGCTTGCTGGTTGCTGACTTGACTCCTGAATAAACATGATTATTCCATATTTGAATGACATCCTCATATGAGGAGATTATGGAGATCGCGATCGTAATCCTCCACAAAATTCAATATAATTAGCGAGAGCTACTGCAATATTTACGTTACAAACCTAGTCTTCCCTGAACTGAATCCATGCACTAAAGCATAATACATTTAACAACGTGAGTAAAAACTACTAAACTAACTAGAAAAGGAGTAGAATAGAATAGAGCATGGCCGGAAAATGCGTTGGAGAAAAGTGTACATGCTTTTTTTGTGGTTGTACCAAGTAGTGGTTTGTGCATGCACAAATGTATGGATTTCGACTTTCCCCTATCTATTATTATCATATTCATCCATATAATTATTATATCGAGACAGTTGTGGAGTTCTTGAGGAAAAATTTATTTTCATACGCGATGACTACAACTACAACTGTCGCGAAAGTACCCAATAGTAAATAATAATGGTGTAGCAATAGCAATAAGATATTTGAAGACTCAGACCTACAAGACCTGTAACCGTAACCGCTTTTTTCTCCTGGAAATAAATGGCTGAAAATGATGAAGTTGTGGTAGTGGGAGCAGGCAACAGTGGTTCGTGGTCGTAACGATGACAAAATATACGCAAGTGGCCTTTTTTGTACGCCTTCACCTGAATATATTGAATGATACTCTCTGGCTCTTAAGCTTTGACTTTGACTTGAGAAAATCTGGCTCGTTTTCATTTCTAGAGGGAGTAGAGGAGGAACTAGTCGACTATGTCTACCACTATTAACTACTAGAAAATCATTCATCAATTTATGGGAGCAGTGTTCGGTGTCATGTCGACATGGAACGCTGCGTACTAATTAGCTCAGACATACATACCTATATCAATATAGAGAGAGAAAAAATTTTTTGGTGAAAGCTAGGTCAGGCCAGACCAGACCAAAAGGCATCTTCCAAAATTTCCTTATGATTTTAATGAAACTAATGCATTTCCAGCTCTGAATAAAGTATAAGTAACTAACAATAATCAGTCACGGTGTCTGTCCTCACCACCACAGCCACATTATCGCAGCCCGCAAGAAGAAGAATGAATTTCACCATGCTTTCATGAGAGAGAGAGAGAGAAAGAAAGTAAATTTCCCTACATGACCTGATAAAAGCTTCTGTTGGAATGATGCATGTCAAGAAGAAGAAGAATACTAACATCAATACAATATGGACATGATATTATCATTCTTGGTGGGACGTAAAGAAACGTAGATCGTGCAGAAAACTGAGAAACCACTTGAAAGAAGACGATTCGTGTTTTATTACTTCTGCCTTTTGCTCCTTCTTCTACTTCTTCTCCATCTCAGTGGTTTTTTTTATCTGAAAGGTTTGCTTTCTCCACAGCAAATCAATTGTGAAAGGTAAAGTGTTCACTTTCCCCCAAGAAATGTTCGAAACGTGTTTTCGCTAAAATAAACAATGCGACACGACTTCCCATCTCTCAGAAAATGTTTTTCACGTTAAAAAACTGTGTTGGTCGGGCGGATCGACTGTGATGACGCCATTGCATTTCCTTGCCTCTAGATTTTTTTGCCGGGGGTGACAAGACAACAACGCCAACAATAAAGCCAAGCATCAATCTCTAAATGCAAGAAGCATGTACATTCATATATAGCTTGCAGGGGGAAAATGATAAAGTGCTCGCAGAAGATTTATTATTGTGGAAAAATGATGGGAAAAATATAAAGGATGAAAGACAAAGCGCAAATCGCAATGGAAAAAATATCGTTTGATCTGCTACCACACTACACGCCTTACTCCTTTTCAAGCCATCTTCACTCAATAACTTTGAAATATATTTGTGGAAAGAAAAGGAAAGAGAAGAAAATTTTCTTTACTTACCTCTAAACAGAGTAGGTTCAGAGAAGAGAATCTTGGATAGATAAAAAAATGAGTAAAAAGTATGTGTAGCTTGTAGCCGTAAATTTCTTTCCAAGATCTTGATTGAACGTACAGAGAAAAAAGATAGTAGCCCAGTAACACTCTGCAAAACAACTGACGTGGAAAACGATGATAGACTCACTTTAAAGACTTTCTCCAAAATGCCTTTACCCTTTTGCTTGCTTCTGGTAAAAAAAGAGAAACAGACGGCGAAAACTGATGACTGAGAGAGATAAATTTGTAATAGCTTGTAAAAATATTCTTCTTTTCGTTGTAGAGGAGAGAGAGAGAGAGATGTTGCTTGGCAAGACGCAGAAATGTGAATGTGCTTTCTCCGCCAGGAACAACTGACCTTATGGAAAAGAAATCCGCACCAGCAGGCTGGCTGAAAGAAGAAGCCAAAAAGAGGAGACGGGAGAGAGGTAAAGCAAGCAAAAACCATTCAGCTCAGTGTTCTTCCTTCAGTATTGTCTTTAAAGCAAGAAGACAGGAAAGAAGAGAGAGGTGCTATACTATGCACACACGACTACACGACATGCTTCTTCATTTTTTTACCAATAGTGCTTCTTTCCTAAAGGACTTTTCTTACAAAGTAAATGTGCGGAGAAAAGGGAAAGCGAATGGGTCGAGCAACAAGAAAAAAAATGAATTCTTTAAGCTGGAAGACTAGGGCTACTAGGCTACTTTCTTGTGAGTTTTTCTTGCACCATCATTGGCTTTGCAATCATAAGCCGATGGGTGGATGGATGTACAAAATTTTTCCTTTACGTAAGTGAAATAGTACTTGCTCTGGCACTGGTTCTCGGTAAGAAAACATAATTTGAGCTGGTGATTTTTTTAGGAAAAAAATAAGGTACTTTGGGGCCATGGAAAATCCAGAGAAAAATGTTGTTTTTTTCTTGTTGCTAAAAAGCTGCTGAAGAAACCATTGAATTATTCCACCAAGAAATGTAATATAGATGATAAATAAATAAATAAAGATTTTTGGTGCATGTGGAGTGGAGTCAAGTAGTAGTAGCATCAGTAGATTTGAAATGTAAAAATTAACTTGGACATCTTATGCATAACTTATACTACACGCATACAATATGTATGCATTCACATTTTCAAATTTTGCACACAAAAAATTTCATAAAAAATTTGCATAATTTTAATACAAAATACAAACAGTTAGGTATTTGTGGAAAAATGCATTTGAAGTGAAAGCGGTCATGGTCATGGGTAAAGGTAAAGCCATGCCAATAAGCCAATACCTAATCATATTTTGACTAGTGTCTATAAATATGATTGCGTGGGAGGCAAAGCATATAAAACCTTTGTCGGCGAAATGAAGACTGTCTGTTTAACGGATTGATTTGAAAAAGTGATTCGGTCTCTTGGAATCTTACAATTTTGCTAGCTTATGTTTTTGCTTTTTCATGTGAATATATCTTATGCATGCGAATTCTGCGATGTAACCTCTATTATCAGGATGAGCATCTACAAGTAACTACGATGAATTTATTAGATGACGTACGTGGGTAACACAATAATAAATATTTAATGACACCTGACAAAACCATTTCATTTTCGAAAGCTACCTTTCTTCCAAAATGACAAAAGGGATGCTCGGCGGATTGAAAAAGTGCATGTTCGACCAGTAAAGAAAACTTATTGCTTAATTTATGCCACCGATGATTGGTGGCAGACACTTTATTTTCTGCCACTTTCCTCATAGTATATTTTTAATGAAATACATAATTTGACATTCATTATGACATTTAATTAGCGGATCCACTATCCACATTATAAATATCATGAAAATTTTATTCCCTAAGCAAGGGCAGTATCAAAATCCTATAAAATGCAGAATGACGTGAATTTGTAAAGCGACACGAGTTTGTCCTTAAAATATTGGATATATTATGAGGAAGTTGATTTCTAAAAATACGTTCACGACCCTAGAACGTAAGCAATTACAGACTACAGACGGACGAAACGAGAGGAATCTTACTAGAAGACAAAAGACAGAGAACAACTTTCTCCGGTCGGTAGAGGCACGCATCATTTAGCTCATATAGACTCAATTAGAAGATGGATGGATGTGTATGGGTTTCTTTTTCTACATTTCAACCACCTTTTCCATGTACATGGCAGAATTAGATGGTTGGGTCACACGTACTATTTCGGGGGGCTACAGGAGGATCGTTCTTAATTAAAACATTTTCCGCATAATATGCTGAATATGTCATCAACAGAAATTGACTTAAGCACAGAAAGTTTCAGCATGTCACATGTATTGTCATTATTGTGATGCTTTTAGTAAATCATGATACCAGGTATGTAATTATGTATTAAATTATTGTATTTTAGAAGAAAATTGCAGATGCATGACCAAAAGGTTAGAGTAATGATTAGCATTCGAAGTCACATGCCTCCATGAATTTAATCAAGACATTAAGAAAGAACGGGGTCTAATGGAACAGTGCATTAAAGAATCCTATTTCTTTCCTATCATGTGGCATAATGTGGTGACATTAAATTTAATTAAAGTTAATTTAAATTCATATTAGATTGCAAGATTTAAGCACATTATTGGGAGAAACGTAATTGGAATGAAGGCATTGTGTTCCTTAAATGGCTCCAGTATATGAAGTATTTAATGTCATTCGAGTCATATATTGAGCTCCATTGACATCTGTAGCAAGATCAAATCTCTATTTAACAAAAATAGCCCTTTTACTTTTACTATGCCTTCAAAATGTTATTTGTACGCCAATTTAAAATGTTTTTAATCGAAGCTTACTATATGTACCACAAATAGGATTGTGAAAAAAAAGCTTGCGAGGGAGAAAGTTTACCTTCCACTTTGGATGCTTTGCTAGACCAAGTCAAAGGTGGTAGAGTTGATTGTGATTCTCACAGGTGTGCTAAGAAGTATTCCAGAATGCATTACATGAAAAAAATATGTGTGGTGTCTAAGCAACAAGTTGCTAGCAAAGCGGGTGGTAGTGCGAACAAAGTTCATTTATTTACAAAACGTATTAATAAATTTCGCGGACTCCATACAATTCATTCTCTGAATAAAAAAAATGTTGCTTAGATTTTCTCTGATTGGCTAGCAGAACTCCATTACATGAAAAAAATATGTGTGGTGTCTAAGCAACAAGTTGCTAGCAAAGCGGGTGGTAGTGCGAACAAAGTTCATTTATTTACAAAACGTATTAATTATGCAAACACGCATGATTAAGATATGAGATGAGATGTGAATTTTTTAAAGAAAGGATAAGCTGAATAAATATACAAAGAATTTATTATACGTCCATTTGTAACTTGAAATACATAACAAGTAACATTAGAAGGCTCCTCTGATCAGCGGTAACGAAAATTTAAGAAACCTTGCAATCCAAAAGTAAGTATGAACGTGGAACGGGTAGATGGAAATCCACAGTGTATTTTACCTTCTTCTCCTTACAGTGAATTCACGTCGTTCATTTTTATGTAACCAGCTCAAGCTCCACCCAGCTGGTTTCAAATTTCGCGGACTCCATACAATTCATTCTCTGAATAAAAAAAATGTTGCTTAGATTTTCTCTGATTGGCTAGCAGAACTCCCTAGTTTTGCAGCTATTGAGCGTTGTTTTTTTTATTTGGCTACACAAAAGTCAACGACGTGAATTCACTGTAAGGAGAAGAAGGCAAAATACACTGTG
>JAHZNI010002911.1:0-10884 GCA_027744415.1 Seira ritae
AGCTTCTTTTTCAGAGATTGGAAGCAAACATCAAGTGATTTAACTGCAGAAAAGAAAGTGAAGACCCACTAGTTTGCAACTCTTATCTCAAAATTCGAATTATCTTTCTTGGATTTGACATAGGTAGCCAATATACTTTAATCATGAATCAAGAAGCATTTTCAGCTTAATTTTATCAAAGGACGGTTCTGACATTTTGTCCACTCGCGGGGCAATTCAGTTCAGACTTCAGATCCCAACTGAGCTTATTACCCTGCACCAATCTTTTTACAAAAATAGAATTGTACTTTTTCTTAACAAAATGTATTCATTTGCTTTCTAAACTTCTTATTTTGTTTGCAAAAATGACCTTTGGATGATCTTGTTGGCGTGGGTGAATGATACTGCGAAGATGCATATATGTATGACCTCTGAGGATACTTGTTGATGAAGATGACACGGAAGGAGAAGTCATTGATAGTGAGTCCGCTGCATTTGCACTTTTCTGCAGCGATGAGATGAAAGGCATCTCATTATCATAAATTAAATATAGGCAGAGCAATTTATCATTCCTCATCATCCTTCCTTCATCTCTGTGATAATGATTCAAAGTCCCTTATATCTTTAGCTCAAAATGGCTTATTGAGCGTTTGAGCGGTGGGTAAAGGTGTGCAAAAGTCAGTGTTGCTTCATTTTCATTCATTAAGGTAGAGCTGCATCAGCTGAATTCTCATGCAAATTATCTTATCATTCTGAGCTGTGGCGACAGTGTCTTCTTCTGCTCAGCAACAGAGTGCAGGCAGCGTGTAGTGTAGAGCTGCACCTTAACTTGCCATTTTTCTGCGATGCAAGAGCAATCTTGATTGCTTTTTAACACAGGACGAATACAAAGTATTTTTCTTGGGCGAATTAGCGAAGGTATTAATTCAAATGCATACATACATTGAGTTTATTCTTGCCTGATTTTCAGCCTAAATACACGTCACAATGGATAAAACTGAAATTAATATCATGCGACCTTGTTCCTTAATACATTTTGATTGATATCTCCGGTTGAAACTGCCTACAAAGTATTTTATGTGCTAAGCGAAATGAAAGGCCAAATGTTTAATCATGTCTGAATTTTACTGGAATTAATTAATTTAATGAACAATTTTTTCTCCCATATTATAATCGCGTGTTCACGGCTCTTGATATGGACTTACATTCACACATACATATATAACAACCTCCATCCAGATTGAAAGTGACTTGAACAGGTTTTCCCAATTAGAAGGATAATTCCAGCCATATCCGCCTATTGTGCTGAGACTGTCTTCTAAGAGTGCTTACAGTTCTCAGGATATTGTTTGTTCGTTTGTTAGCTTTCATTTTCATTCTCATTAAAATGATACCCCATAATTGCGTTTTCATTTTATCTCGTCAACCTTTTCCATACATTGTACATACATACTATGTTTACCCATGAACTCGAAGCGTATCATATGTCTGGCTCAAAATTGTAACTTAAATATGCATTATATGGGCGTATCACTCCAGTACCTCTTCAGTGATGAAGGACTTTTTATTCTGAGGTCGAAGTATTCCTTCTTCTCTAAACACTTCCATAACTTGCGAGCTTTTAGTTGTGTACATTCGAGAACAAACGACTCGAAAATGAATTCATAAAATGACTGGCAAAAAGACATGCCTCTGATACTCGGCTTCCCTTCACAATTCCCGTGACGTGTTTATTGCTCCAACAATGTCAAGAAAATTGTCATGCATGTTCTGCTCCTCATATGCAATACCAAGTACCAATTCTCCAGCTGCCATCATGTCATATGCATAGTTTTCTCGTCATTATCGTCAACTAAAACATTTATGGAAGTTTCTCTTTTCGCTCTGATAATCAGTTTACATTGAAGGCTCGTTTTAATAAAAGCACCTTACATGAAAAGCGTTTCCAGAAAAAGGAAGAAAACATTCTACAGTTTTCCTACTAATAATAAGCAAACATGTCAAGATGGAAAAGCTCTCAGTCAATCAAATATTCTATTTTATTAGGTGCCTACGTGAATAAAGCTTGCAGTTCCTCAAAAGATATATTTGATACATGACATAACTCCCAACTACATACCTACCTACCAGCCTACCAGCAACCCACACAAAAAGAAGCAAACGCAATTAGACTGACTGAACCGAACTACTGTAACAAGAAACGTGTGCTGTAAATTATGCGAAAAGTACACAAAAGTAGTAATAAGGCGCTGACAGTTTGTTAAGATATATTGCATGTTTTTGTCGCTCACTCACTCTTCTCCATATTTTGAAAAGAATACTTACTTTCTAAGCTTTTTTAAAATGGTACATGCAGGAAAGCATCTTACTCCTCTCCATGATCCCATCAAACTAAGCTCAACCACTCAACTTTCCAAATCAAATGGAAAAGCATTTATGCCATTTTGCAAATTGCGATTTACCGAGAACTGGAGAACAAGAGCAGGAAAAGTGAAAAAAATCTGAATATTTTGATGATATGTTGTGTACATGCAAGTGCATGCATGTCCTCATGAATTCGCTTTTTTGTCCGCGGATGATGAAATGATGACCGTGACGCTTCTTGGTCCATGATTGCTCTCCCCTTCAGCCTCCATCTCATTTCTGACTGTCTCGACGTCTATGCTGAACGAACGACGTGAATTAATGCAAATATTGCTTTACGGGACCTCAAGCCTCATTCTTCGCAGCATTGTGTAGCTTCATGGAACCATGTTCCATAATGCTAAACCTTTTAGCGTAGGCACGAAGAAAATTTGCATGTTTCACATTCATTCGTTAAAGCCATAAGAAATATTCGCTAGTAAAGGGAAACAGAGACTACTACCACTACCAGATAGGAGATGGAAAATAATTAGAAAAAAAGTGACTTACTTTTTTTCGCACACATATACAATAAATGCTAACACGCTCACATTTGTAACGGTCTGTAGCTTGTACGGATCCGTATGGACCTACTGCGCTAATTAGACTCGACTATTTTTTTGTATGTTGTGTGTTTTTTGTATTGTAGCTTGGATGTAAATTTTAAATTCAAGTCATGGTGTGACGGCTGGATAGAACATTACTAAATGTATTAGGTCTCAACGGGGAAAAGTCCCTGAAAAAAGATTTTGCTGGTACAAGATGAGAAGAAATCTACGCTATAATCATCTTTCTGCATCAGTTGGAGTATCAGTGTTGTTCTGAGTGAGTGCAATACGTACGTGTGGAGTTCTCCTTTAAAATCATATTTATCCTGATAAATACTTGCTACATTCTCCATTTATGTTTGCTTTCCAGTCATTTTCCTATCGTCTTCACCGAAAACTTTTTTCTCCTTTGTTTCTCCGTACATATTATATGTACAATTGCAAGAAACTACAGCGGCATAATTTAAACTAAATCCCTGGACTCAGTCGCAACTTAAGTTATTCCCGTAAAGAACCTTTTGCTTCTGAACTAAGAAGAAAGAATACTAGAGCGACCATAAGGAGTAAGAATAACTTATAGTGACACGGGAAAGCACAACAATATAATAAACTACCGTGCGTTTTTTACGCGTTCAGACAAATATAGAAAAACATATTTACTCTTTGTTATTCCCTTCGTTTCTCCTTTTCCATCATTGTCAACAATAAAAAGTGTAGTATGTTTATGCATGGCATTGTAGTAATATCTTACGGGGGAACGCTTTGAAAATGTAAATCAGCTTAGGACAGACTTCAGCTCTCTGAGAACTTCAAAACGAAACGTAGGACTGGACTTTATCTGTTCTGTTCCTAGCCTGCTCTGCTCTCCTTCCATTTTCCCATGGAGTGTGAGTGAGAGAGTGGAACAAAGAATTCTTCCATGAGGACGCGACGACGGTCTCCTCACTTTCTCCTTTCATTTTCCCTTTATACGCAAATAAAATATGAAATGAATGGTTTTGTGGTACAATACTAGTCTAAGCCTGCCCTCAAGAAGTAGACGAGGGATGACGGATAGATGGAAGACGGTCTCCTCACTTTCTCCTTTCATTTTCCCTTTATACGCAAATAAAATATGAAGTGAATGGTTTTGTGGTACAATACTAGTCTAAGCCTGCCCTCAAGAAGTAGACGAGGGATGACGGATAGATGGATGGATGTTTGAATCCCTGACAAGCTCTTTCTATTTTTTTCCCTTTCTCTACATTTCCATCGCTTCATCACGCTGCTGCCCTCGTATCCCAGATTTTTTTAACTTCAGAACATTGTTATCAATTGTTACAGTTCTCAGTCTTGAATTCAATTAATTTTACTTTACTTCTCTCTCCCTCTCCATCTCTCGTGAAGCTGGTGATCGTGCCTAAAACTTGTGTATTTTTGAAGCTTCATTCTTTTGTTTGTGAGTTCACTTAGAGTATTATTTCTTCATTTTTCAAATGAATTTCCCCTTATAAAAGAGAGATTCAGCTTCATGTGCTTACTTATTCGCCGAGCAAAGTGTGTACGCTTGAAGCTTAAACAAGCGAAAGTTCTATATTTGCTTTTACTTTTCGCAGATATTGCAAAGATTACCTTTCCACTTCCACCCAGCCAAACCAAACTAACTCAACTCGCCAAAGTATTATTCAAAAAGGCGGCGTTGTAGTTATAGTTTTGAACGATCTATGTATTCGAGGCTTTCGAGGAATCTTCGTCAAACACTACTACCATACTTGGGAAAGCTACCTACACAAAGAATACATGCATGCCCCCAACAAATATTTACTTTTCATTTCTATCTTAATGCTAACAGCTTTCCTGAATATGTAACTTGGGCTTACACAACCACCTCTCGCACATAAAAATAGCGTCTTTTGTTTTACAACCCATTAAATAAACATTTTTTTCGCTTGTGCAGTACATACATGAACATATTGCATGTTGATATTTCGCAATTGCCAAACTGCTTCTTCTTCCGTCCGTCTGCTGCTGCTGATGAGCCCTGTAAACATTTTCCAAGCGAACTGCGAGTTTCGCTTATTTTTGTAGAGCGAGTTATTGTAAGAAATGTTTTATTACGCAAATTATTTTCCCTTTTTGGTCCGGCTTTTCTTCAGTAGCTACGAACGCCCAGCTTTCTCCTCACTTAGTGACGGCGACGGTAAACGCTTTAGTTACTCACAGGTTACGACTTTCCATTTCTTAGCTATTTTTAAACCTTAAGAAGCATCGCCATTATTTCTGTTTATTGGACAGAAGTTGATTGATTACATTTTCACTTTTTTTGAGAATATGAGTGGGTGCGATAAAACAACATAAAAAAAAGTTCATATTGATTTACTGCTCTTGGCTCGGTGAAAACAAAACGATAAAGATACTTTGAGTAACTGAACTTCCTTCGTCAATGGCTTCTTAAAGAAATACGTAGCAATAAATGGCGAATGAGTATGATAAAGATAAAAATTATGGAAGGAAAAGATCGAACAAGTCAATAAAACTAAGTTTAAAAAAAATACTCTAGTTATGCTTCTCATTTTCTCTCCATCACTGTTCGTAATATTTTTGGAGAAAGTTATTAGATGACAGCTTAAGGAAAGTGGCAGGAAAAGATGACGGGAAAGTACATAAGTAATTTGTGTTGGTTCCAGGCTGGGATTGGAGACACAACTTTTTCCATTCAATTGATGTGGTAATTTGTTTAGAGGAGGAGTGGAAACACTCAATTCTCCAGTTTTTTTTGGCTTAAATGAACTACGTGGTACCTCGCTTTCTTCCAATCCTTACGAGCTTGCAGCAACACGAATACAGTTAAACATTATGTATCGTAGATTTTATGTGCACTTTTGTACAGTTGTACTGTTGTAGTAGAACTACTCCCACTATTTCAGGACTAGTCTTTTTCTGCGTAATGCTGAATGTCTTGTGGTTTTCAAAAAACTTTCCCTTGCAATTTCATCTTCCAAAATAGTTTAGCATTTTTCACTAATGCATAATGACGAGACTACTACTAGATTTTCATTGCAATGTTGTTGTGAGATGATCGCATCACCGTGGCAGGAAAAGAAAGTCAAGCATTTTCGTTTTGCGGCTTTTCTCTCGTCTCCAGTAGCTTACCCAAGTCTCATTGACGTTTCGCCTTGAAAAGGAAAACCCGCATGAAACCAAAAGAGATTCTCGCAAATCTTGACAGTCATGTATGTATGTATGTCGGCTGGCATAACTTTTTTATCAAGTGTAGATTGTGTACTTAACCAATTCTCAAGTCGTACCTCCTTTCCTCTAAAAATATACAACATAATTTAAAAGGCAAACCAGGGACTCCATGAAGTTCTCAACCAGACTTACTTAGAGACCAGGTCGGGAAATAATAAAATTATTTTGAAATGTGGGACGACGCTTCATTTCTCTTGTCCCGTCAAAATTAATCCCTGTCACTCGTTGAGCCGGAGCAAGAGAAGAGCGAAACCATAGCTTAGTACCTAAATGGAAACAAAATTGTATAAAGATTCTTGTAAGGAACATAACATAACGTATGTCTTTGTACATTCATCTATTGGTAAATTTTCTCCCACATCAACCAGAATTGGAGTTTCTTTCTCGGAAATGCTAGCTGTCTTCCAGAGACAGCGAAAGCGTTATTATTCAATGCAAATGAAGAGTATCATTTTGGCGAACACACAAATCACTGAGAAAAGACGTGTTTCCGTTCTGCATCTTATTTCCTAGCCATGTTGGAGACACTATGAATGAGAATTGGATGAAGATGGAACTGCGCTGCGTTGTGGTCCCATTGGTTTTCTGATTGTCTTTTCTCTAAACCCTGTTTTATTTTGACGTTTCATCCAAATATTAAAGCTTTGGGGGTTGGTCTTTCGGTAGAGTAACTACACATCAAACTGTGACCAACAAAACTTCATTAATAAAACCGAAAAAATACTTTAGTGCGTCTGTCTTTGACATTTGTTGTATCTGTATATGGTCGACAGTGTCGGTAGAAGAGGATGCAATATACTGTGATTGCTAACGAAGCCTGGCAGGTTCCTTTGTGGAAAATTTCCTAATCCTTTCATAGAAAAGCGCATTGTGTGTAATCTCGCCTCTTTGAAAAGCACACAGCCGTGCTCCCTTCCCAGCTATATGCATAGGAAAGTGTGCTGAGCTCTTCTTTGCAGTCTTCAGTATCGGAAGTAGAATATATCGCATTTATTTGCTGAAATCAGAGAAGACCGATAAGGGTGAAAACGAGCACTCAGTTCATGTCAGTAATAAAAAAATACAAGGATGACGGCACGCCGTTGTTGATGCTGATATGATGACTTTCATGTGAGCAGTCGGACAGGCAAAAGAGGTACTCATTTGCAACAAATGCTTTTATGAGATTACATACGTAGAGAAGACTTTAAATTGAAGAACCATGTTTCACTTCGCTCTGACTTAAAACCTACCGTAACACGGTTTCACTTCTCGTATAACTCAATTTGCCATAAAAATGTAGGGATATTTATATTCCCAATAATAAATATTATCTCGTCGATAATGTTCCCCTTTCATGTAGAAGGCAATGGTCTACACGCCTTTTTACTCTTTCCCTTATGGCATTCTTCTATTTTTTCCACAGACTCCAGTTAAGAAAGACATTTTGATGAGCAAATTAGATTGAATGCTGTGCTGTGCTCACTATCATAAATATCAACAGCTTTTTAAAATCTTTTATTATATACATTTTATGATAGAAGTATTGAACTTGCTCTTGCTATAGTAAACTTTCATGTCAGATTAATTTTAATGAACTGTTTGACCGAACTCCCACATCCGCGTTTGAAGTGCGACTTTACTAGCATTTTTTAATAGAAGTAGTAATTTATTCCGCTCAGGCTCATCATGACAAATAAAACACGGAACTCGCTTTATAAAATTCAAAATCGCATGAAAGCAGAAAACTGTTTTAAAAACCGTATTTTTTCTTAAGCAGTCTAAGTCATAGTCACACTAATGAAATGGGTTTTATTGTTGCTAAAAGCTAGGTAGTATTCTTCGCTGATTTCTCCTCCCACCCCTTCCTACTACTTTTGCTACCATTGCGTGATTCTCACAACGATTTCACGACGCTTTGGTTGCCTATTTATATAGAAGGCCAGGCATTGTCTCGGCGGGGTTGGATCCTTAGCAAACGTATGTAATCAGGAGCACCGGGTTAGCTGATCTATGAAGAAACGCGGAGATATTCGCAAACTTTACGGTTTCTTTTTTCGTTCATACATTCCATGAACTATATTTTGTAGCAAGTTCGCTCAGCTCCGTGTGTGTGCCTCTGAGGAAATTGCTAGGATTATCTGATCACTTGAATAAAACTATGTTTATGCTCTGGGGAAATGACATGGTATGCAAGAGTAAAATTATATCTCAAAGTAAGTTTTTTATCTTCAAAAGTACTAGTATTAGGCCTAGACATATAGTTTTTGCAGGGTTACAGGGCTAAATATTAAAATGCTGCAGAACTGAGACCTGTTTCTAAAGTAAGTGATGTCTACTTAATCTGCCAAATATGCCATATTAATTATAGAACTTTTGAAGCAAAAAAAAACTAGGCTTCAGATTGCGGAATTTTGTAGACGCAATAAAAACGTATTTAACCTTAATTAATGAAACAAAACCGTCAAAAAGTTTAATTCTCACAGAAAAAGCCTCTGATGCATCTATTTATGTACTAAAATAAGTTATTGCCAAATTTCAATTTCGAAATTAATAATTTTACGACTTCAATTTCCACAGTGGTCCTTCTATTTAGACATCATGAGCAGAATTTATGACACAATTTGGTTTAGTTTAGTTTTTAATTCACCATTACCTACGCCCAATTCGTATGACTAAACATCACTGTTGAACAAGTGTGATAAGGTGAAGAAAACGCTAGTGTTTTGTTTTATCTTCAGCACACGCAACAACTACATGAGCTTCAATCTCGCTCCTTGCTGTAAGTCAGCGTACAAATTATACGGAAGAAGGGCATGTGAACCAGTACAAGTACAAAAAGGATAATCTTAATTGCAGCAAGATTGACAAGCGTACACACAATTTACAAAACAAAGGTTTCTTGAAAGTTGAAACTAGGCATGAAATTGCCAAAAATATCTATTCAGAGAAAAACTGTAAAAGCAACTCATCTTCGCATAAAATTTTTCTCGACTGTCCTTTAGGGAAGACGATACATGTAAATTACCTCAAGTCGTATGTACTATACCTAATGTGGTCGTGCCATTAGAGGATATCATGATTTTTCAAACCATTGACTCCCATTCATCAGTTACCTATCTTTCCTATAGGAATGCACTATATGATATCGACATCAACTATGTATGGCATGGTTGTTGTGCTAAGCGAAAGTGTTCAGTTCAATTAGCTCTCAAAACCTTGTCATTTTCGTTTCAAAAAAAGTAAAACTTCTCTTCCCTCATAAAAGCGGCATGAACATATAGTCTTATAGTCATGACCTGAAAATAATAAACCTTAGTAAGAAAAACGTAGATAAGATTGTATTTTGTTTCTCAAAAAAGTTCATATTGTTGATGCTCCTCTGTCATTATTATACACTTTCGAGTGCGATGCAACAAATAATGCGAAATTACAAATTGGGAGATGATTATCGGAGGGCCCATTTTTCTTCACTGAAAACATCTATTCAAAAGCTGAACGCGAGTTTGCTTCGGCCATTAAATGTGCGTTTGTCTGATGCAATTATTTTTTTTGAATTTATAAAAATATGAAAAAAATCCCTAATATATAGCGTTGTAGCTAACTGATTTGAAGTTTTTTTGTTCTTGCTCATACTTCTGAGCTTGAGCTTCAGTCGTCATCATTGTAGCTTTGAAGTAAGAATGTGCATCAGTTGCGGGAGTAAATCATGGCTCATGATAGTCTTCTCTGGTTTTGGTCAGCGACAAACTGCTCCTTAAAATTCACTTTTAAAGAAGAAATAATTTATACCGACATTACTCTTTTTTGAAGGGAACAAATTAACATAAAAATCGTGCGTATGCTTTATTCCTTTTTTTCGCTTGCACTTCTTTTACCTCTTGCCGCTTTTGCCTCTTTGTTCCAACTAATAAACGTACGTGAGCGGTGTGACAAATAAATAAAAATTAATTAAAATTAAAAATTAGCATTTGTTGATGGAAAATATTTTTTATTTATTTATTTTTTTGTGCAGGATGCAGGAGGAGCGACGCTGTGATAGATGAAGTGGAAGGAACGCATGGGCCTCGCCCTTTCGGGGGCTCTCATAGGCCTTACACTTTTGTTGATTGTTGATGTCCACTATCGGATGAACAATGATGGCTATGGTAGAGTATCGACGAGCGGGGGTGGAGGAGCGGGTGCGAGTTTCGCTGGTCTTGTCGACAATCAAGTGGGATCAGGGCAGGTGGGCTCTGCTCAGGCAGCTGGAGCGGGTGGTGGTGCTAGCGTAGGAGGTGGGAATGCTGTTCCCGTTGTTTCCCCAGTCATCGGGGGAGACACGGCGGAAAATCAGTATGCCAATAGTAAATTATCCGCTGCCAAAGTAGTCATTAGGCAGCATCCTCGTGATAGTACAATCCTTCATGACAAAGTCCATTACGCGCAACCGAGTAATATCAGCCAAATCGTTAGTAATCTTAATAACAAGTAAGTTGACACTTTTACTTATTTACGATATCGCTTTTCTACTCATTTGAATTTTTACGATTATGATTGCTAAACATCTTCAGAGGATGCAAAAGCATGTCGTAAAAATTTTCACACCTAGTATCTTGAAGGCAGTCGACCCCATAAGTTTTATGTGCGTGCATAAATATATTTATAAAAACCCACATGCGGCAACTTCGTGAGAATCAGAATTGATTAATTGGACAACAATACGAAAGACAGACAAATTGAAATGGAAAATTCAAATAAAGAA
>JAHZNI010002912.1:0-16647 GCA_027744415.1 Seira ritae
CACCTAGGATTGTTCAGGGAACTACAAAGAACAATTTTAAAAAAACTGCGTTCAAATATCTTACTCCGTTGTCGAGATATACAACTTTTAAAATATTATTGGCTTAGCTTTAGGCCCTGTTGCAGGTGCTTGCACCTAGGATTATAGGTCATATAAATATGCTTCTCAAATGCTTAGCTAGATGAATGTAGGCCTTGCACTTCTCAAAGGTGCATGACTCATTATGACTCATGCATTATACTGTAAAGTTGGCTGTGAAGCGTGATGTTATACGATAACATATAAATCATATGCTTTTATGTTGTGTGCATCGTATGTTGTGTATTCTTCCCTTATCTCTCTGGTCTCGATCTTGCACTTCACTCGAACCTCCTTGATTTGTATTGTGTGATGCGTTGGCAGTAATTGGTCAGCGTGAAAAATAATTTTAAGAAAACACTGTTTTTGTTTGTTTTCGCTGATTGATCGGTGGAAACGTTTATTTCAAATTAAGTGTCATTCCTTTGTGTTGGCAGTGATTTGATCCGCGAGAAAACTATTTTATTTTTGGAAAATAAAGTTGCCACTCAATTTATTTGTCGCAGATAATTCGTTTGAGAATTTGAGTCACTGTCATTTAGTTTATGAAAAGTTTTTTTTACTGTGTTTGTGTCACGCTGGGTGACAAGCGATTCAGACATATCGAAGTGAATCTGCGACCTTAATTTCATCATGAAGCTGAAGCACTTCTTTTTCAGCAACCTTCCCTCCTATATGACGGAGGCACAGTTCGAGAGGGAGCTTTTTGCTACCTTTGATGGTAACAACTGCATTTTGGTTCAAAGTTTTTAAGTGAAGGTGAGTTTACAGATGTAATTTTTAATTATGTGGAAAAATTTTTCGTAGAATTTCGAATTGCTGCGGTGAATGGACATCTACGGATACAAATGCTTTACGAGGATATCAAATGCAGAGCCGTTGTCAGCGGAGCTTATGCTGAACTGGAAGCCTTGCAGTACCAAGCAATTGGTAAACAGATTAGAGGTCGCAATTGGGTCATAAAAGGAGACTGGGGGGACGAGCGTTGGGACTCGGGAAAGTTCTGTGAGGCAATGGATCCTGCCAAGAAGAGACTTTTGGATTATATAACTGGAGAAACGGTGCGGTTTATTGACGTCGCCTTCAAGCTTCTGATGTGTCGCCGCCGAGCTTGTTGATCTGATGAATGGGGCTTACGACTTCACGTCAACAGTCTTCGTCAACGATGTACGAGTAAAATTAGAAATTCGTGTAAATGTATTTTATAATCTCCCGTTGATGATCTTTTTTATTTTTGGTTTTAGATTTACACGTACGACGAGTTGAAAACATTCTTTCAAGGGTGTGTGCTGGAAAGCGTCATCCGAATCCGCGAGAAGCAAGTAACAAAATGTAAATTTGTTTCTGCTCTAGACTGTCTTCAGGCCATAGGTATGCAATATATATATCCTACTAATTAAAAGGAGCAACTTCCATTCTAATCTGTAGCAAAATCTTATCTCGTGTAGTGCTTCGTAATGGCGTGACTCCACCCGGGCGACAAAAACCACTCTTCTTCACGGACGAAGATAAAACCCGACTTGCGTTGATTAACTGGGAGGGTGGGATCGGAAAGGGAGGAAGCGTACTAGATTTTTCAGGTAATCAGACAATAATCAACTGAATATTTATCTTATCTGAAGTTCTTCAATCATCGTTTGTCAATTTTTCGTCGCAGATTACAAACTCCATACTGGATATGTTCCATTTGAGCATATTTCCCGAAGGATAATCGATTTGCTACGACTAACAGCCATCAAAGGGTATTGTTGGAAATGCAAGCAAGAGTTTGACTTGGTTGGGATCGATGTGGTCCTCGGGTTTCTCGCTGCGACCTGCAAGTGCTCATATGATCCGTAAGATGTATTGATTAAATTGATATTTGTTTCAAACATTATCTACGTGCTCACTTAAAACGTCAAAACAACAAAATTGAACTTTTTTTCGTAGATCGATGGATTTAATGGATAAAGAACGAGCTTACTCATTTAGTGGTGAGCGGTTCACTCGTCTCGTGAGCGGTTGCCTAAAGGAACGCCAAATCACGCATTGGATAATCTCATATGACACCATGCGAGATTTTTACGAGACTCGACTCCAGTACAAGAAAATTGTACTGCCTATCGCGTTCGAAGAGTGGTGCCATTCAACCAAAAACTATAAAGAAAATTACACTGCGGCTGGGGCATTTCAAAACTTACCACAGAGAGTTGAACGTGGACTCAGCAAGAAAGGCAAAGCAGTTCATGTATATGCTGCTACAATTCAGATCCAAAAAACAGATTTTTGGAGTTCTGCGAATTACAGTTCGATTGGCAAGTTAAGTCTCCAGTGTGATGTCATGAACACTCAACAGCAGGTATGCAATTGTGAATCAGTTATGAAATATTTGTAATATTGTCGTTGATATAACTTAAATCGACAAACAGGAAAGTCATCTTCGATAAAAAATCTTTATATTCGTTGATGTTGATGACTTCTGATTTATATTTAAGGCCTACGAAACAACGCTTGCCGCAACACTGCACTCACTTCATGAGGTGGGAGACATGGTCCGTCTCCGCGTGCGGTTCGAGACTGAACTTACTGTTCGACCTTCAGATCAGAATGCTTCCGTTTTAGTAGTACCCAAACCGATCAAAACTGAATACGACGGGATAAGAAGAATGATAACAAAATTCGCAGAAAAGCCGGGCAAATTTCCAATCTCTGGAAAACTATTAGCGGATGAAACTCCCGATGAAGAAGGACCATTTGGACCATCCATTGTTGTTCCCCCGGGACCTGACAAGGAAGTGATTTTAGCAATGCTGAGAACCCTGAACTGTGAGCAGGTATGTGAAATATTTAGACCCACGATGAAGATGAGGTTCAAACAAAGTTGTTGACGTGGATGTTGATTAATTTCATCTTTTTATTACGATCTTTTGGCAGCATCATGCCGTTGCGTGGGCAAATAGTTCTGAAATGAGCATTTGCATTGGCCCACCCGGTACAGGAAAAACGTACACGTCTGCTGTGTTGTCAATCGTCCTTCAGCTTTTGAGAGGAACGCCAGTGGTAGATATGGCTCCTTCGAACTATGCGGTAGACGGAATTGCCAGAGAAATATCCGCTGTTTTGGTTAGGTTTGGAATAAAAAGGAAGGTCCTTCGTATCTACGCTCGCAAACGCTCATCTCAATTTATTGAAGCTCACGAAGACAGAGGTATGGTTACGTGGATGTTAAAATATTGCTTACTTGCTTACTTACTTGTCAACGCAATGGATGTGAAATGATATTTTCAGATCTCGGAGAAATGACAACGTGTCTTCATGAAGAAGTATTGAATCATCCCAATTATCTTGCCGGAGCCCCACCTGAACTTGTTCTTGGTGAGCTGGAATGAAAATCTTTGCTTGTATAAAAATTTATATTTAATTGTCGCGGATCATGCATTTCGAATTATATATTTTTGCCTCATAGCTGTGCAACAAAACGAACTACACCGGCAGCCGAAACGATTTATTAAGGCTTACGAGGAGCACATATCCCAGCTGGAACGCGAGATTATGAGCACCGCTGACTTCATCTGTCATACTGTTGGAGTATTGGCTGACCGAAGGGTGACAGACTGGAACACTGAACAATGGAGGAACGGTCGTAGCACAATCGAGACTGTTCTCGTTGATGAGAGCGGAATGTTGTTGCAGCCTGCGCTCCTCAACATCTTTGACTTGTATCAAAAGACCACTGTTTTAGTGGGCGATAACAAACAACTATCACCGGTGATAACTTCGTTTGCAGCGCAGCTTGCTGGTTACGGCTTTTCGCTATTGGAATGGTGCGAAATAAGGTAATTTTTGCTTCGTTGATTTTAATTTTAACGAGTCTTGACCAGATTTTTTAAAAGTCAGTTTCATTTTCCAGCGGATCTCAAATCTCTAAGACTACGTTAGTGAAACAAAGAAGAATGATCCCGATCCTACGATATCTAGTGTCGGAGCTTAGCTACAAGGGACAACTAGAAGATGATGAAAGCGTTGAAGACGGTTATGTCCCTCCTCGACTTCAATCAGCTTTCCGCGATGGCCTTCATCTTAACGGGCATATTTTGGTGTTCAATCATCATTATCCAGAGCAGCACGTAATTTTTGGCTTGCTCACCTTACGTAAGCTAAACCAGTTTCTTAAGAACCAGCGTAAAGTTGGAATTTTTGTTTTAAGCGTGGAGAAAACATCAGGAATTTGCGGGAAGCTGAACTGGTCGCCAGTATAAACCGAAAACTTTTAGCAAATGGGCTTCGACCGGACGAAATAACGACTTTGACTCTCTATGGATGGCAAAAGAGAACGCTACTGAGAATGGTACGGAAATAGTTTAAGTATATATGCTCGTGGATGTTCTAATTCTTTTTTGATTGGAGTTTAGGGTGTCGNAAAAGAGAACGCTACTGAGAATGGTACGGAAATAGTTTAAGTATATATGCTCGTGGATGTTCTAATTCTTTTTTGATTGGAGTTTAGGGTGTCGATGCA
Organism: Seira ritae; assembly: GCA_027744415.1. Taxonomy (NCBI): domain Eukaryota; kingdom Metazoa; phylum Arthropoda; class Collembola; order Entomobryomorpha; family Entomobryidae; genus Seira; species Seira ritae. The sequence goes on from JAHZNI010002912.1 coordinate 4,577, forward strand.
CGTACAGTTGACGCCTATCAAGGTCGTGAAAACGACGTCATCGTTCTTTCGATGGTTTGGGGAGGGCATGGTATTGGATTTGCATCGCTTCTAAACCGGCTCAACGTAGCTATCAGTCGCGGTAAATACTTCTTGGTGATTGCAATGAATATGGACACTTTTCGAGAGCACAAGTCAAAGAGCATACAAGATTTGTTAGTTCTCCTGCAAAAGTACGGGGTCATCGTAGAACCTGAAGAGAAGTTTCCAGAAATCTAGAAGAGTTGTAAAACGAGGATTGTTTGCTCGTTTTTGTAAATAAAAAATGATTTCGCATGTATATTTGTACGTGAAACTTGAAGTTGGTGAATTACTGTAGTTACACATTCCTCTTTGAACGATTGAGTCTTATCAATCAACGTAAAAATATGAATTAAATTGTAATGTATAGTTAATTTAACACTATTTTTTGTAAATATAAAAAATGTACTCGGGGATAAAAAGTCGTATTAGTGCCAAATTTAAATCTGAATGAATTGAATTGCTACCAGCAAATTTAATATAATATTAATTTTGTATAGATTTGTAGCGAATTAAACCGTTTTTAGCATTGAAGGTGTTGGGCGCAAAAACTGACCTAGCGCTGAGACTAGGTCTTCTTAATGTTGGAAAATAATACTCATCTGTCAATAAAACATGAAGTCTTATTCTGAAATTTTTTTCAAGCCAGCATTATACTCCAGCCATATTGATCTCATTACTCAATTTTAAATAAATGCATGCTAAAATTCTCCGATCTGGCTCACGATTTGGGCAAATCTCAGATTGTACAACTAGGAAGACCGTCTGCAAGCCGCAAAAATGATTTCCGTCTGTAGAAAATTACTTTCAGACCATTGATTTACATACATACTATTCCGTCCAGATAGACCTGATTTCTGATTTTCAAATGCCTGAAAGTCAATATTCTCCGAGGTGGCTAATATAAATTTGGCAAATCGTGGATAGCACAAAAGCATAGACAGTCTGCATGCCATAGTTTGTGTTTCTGTTTTGAGCTACTACATGTATATAGCGCTAAAACTGAGGTAGCGCTTAAACTGACGTAGCGCTGAAATTGAGGTAGCGCTAAAACTGAGGTAGCGCTAAAACTGACGTAGCGCTAAAACTGAGTTAGCGCTAAAACTGACGTAGCGCTAAAACTGAGGTAGCGCTAATACTTGATCGTCAGATTTATTTACATACTACGCAGAATTATATACCCAGCGCTGAAATTGATCTAGTACTGAAATCAGATTGGATCGGACTGGATCATGGGATTTCTTCACATATTATGATATTCCATACATATTCTAGCATTAAAATTGGCCTCAATGTTAGACATTAAGTAATTGGAAAGTAATTATCCCAAGATGATATCAACAGCTGAGTCAACATAAAGATATATGCTCGGTGATAAATACCGTGTCAGCGCCACGAAGACAACCAACACAGAGATCACATGGTCGCCATCTACGACTAGTTTCTCTAACTTACAGAAGAAATTAGAACCTAGCAGGATAGCATTGTATGGGTATGTTTCTTCTACGACAAACGCGTTTTTCAACAGTTGCGTTTTTCTTAGCTCGATCTTTTTCACTGATCAGGTGCTGGAAGGTTTCTTTACAATGGTTTTAATCTACGAACATAAATAATGTGGAGTGTTGACTTTTTATTAATCCAATCATCTGTTTAGAGCAAACACTAGCAAGTTCACTGATTATTTCCTTCGTAATAATCATTAAAAATCTGGTGTCGTTGATCTACGTTAAAATATGCCAAAATACACAAAAAAGTCAGCTCGTCAGAAAGCTAATCTGACCAAAGCAGCGAGACACAAACCAGAAAGTACTAGTGAAGTTCAAGCGGTTACAAAAACTGAAAGGCGAAAAATTTTAGCAAAATTGCAAGCATTTATTAAAAAGACTATTCCTAGCTCTGTTTATAAGCAACTACTACATGCGACGAACAAAGATGTCGTGCAATCATTGTCTCGATATTATAATGGTAAAATCAACGTCGACACCAGTGTTATGCCAAATATTTTTGCAATTGCCAACCACTTCTTCTTCCGAACAAGAAATAGTAAGTCCGTCGTTGCACCCTATCAGCTTACACAAATATTTCGAAGAACTAACAACGCTGCTCGACTGGCTATTCTTCATCTTAGGCGAATTAAAAAGGAACATGACATCAGGAACCGCTATCAACGAAAAAACAATAAAGTTCAGTCGACCTACAAGGGCAATGACGAGATACGAAGGAGAAAATCTACAAAATGTCGGATGAGATATCAAGATGTTTCAGATTTTAGATGCAGAGAAAGCAAGCGAGCACGTATTCGTTATCAAAATGATCCTCTGGTGAAAGTTAAAGAGCAACTCCGAAACCGTCTAGAATATCAAGAAAACGAAAAAGTTAAGGCACGTGAATTGGATAGAAATCGTAGGGCTTATCATTTAAGGCCAGGTACGAAAGAACGACAACGAGTTCTGAAGCAAAGAAACTACGCAGCTAGTCGAACTAGACAGCAAACTCGGAAGCGGGAGGAGTACTGGGGTAACGAAAACGTAAAATCAACGAAGAAGAAAAATGCGAAAATTAAATATTCCGCTGATCCAGAGAAGGAGAGAACCAGAAAGAGAAAGTCTTATAACGAAGATAGTGAAAATCGAGTAAGTGAGAAGCGTCGACGAGAGCAAAAGAAGAAAGACAAAAAGCTAACGCTCCAGCAAAACATGAAGGCGTACATTGAAAAAATAAGGAACGGACCGACTATTGTTTGCACCTGTTGTGGAGGGTTGTTCTACAAGGAGACGATGACGCGCGTTAAGAATGATGTAATGGAATTTAAGTACCCTGAACTCATTGAAAAAGTCGTCTGCATTACAGACGAAAACGACCCAATATACCAATTCTGTTCAACCGACCGACATGTATTGGATTAAGAAGAGAAAAGTGCCTCGCTGTGCACTTTCAAACGGTTTGGCATTTCCGCCAGTTCCTCCGGAACTTCAAGGCCTCACCCGTATAGAAGAAAGGCTTGTATCAGCGAGAATCCCATTCATGCAAATACGTCCGCTTGGGAGTGAAGGACAATACTTCTTGAAGGGTAATGTTGTCAACGTGGAAAGCAATCTGGACAAAGTGGTGCAATCTCTGCCCCGGAAATTCAACGAAACGTCAATAACGCAGCTTAAGTTTAAAAGGAGAATGGCGGATCCAAATCATTTTCTGTACGAGAAGATCAGGCCTAAGAAGGTTGTTGAGGCTGTGAGATACCTATTTACTACCCCGCTTTATAAAAAACAAGAAAATCTTTATCTTAATGAAAACTGGGATAATTTCAACAAGGGTAAGTTCATGCCAAGTTACATTTTTGAATTAACTACATATAAGTTAACTACGTATTACTAATTGTTTAGTTTATATGGATTTTGCATTGCAGAAGAGGTCAATTTTATCGTTCAAGAGGAAGACAAACAGGAGGAGGAACACATTGTGTCAAACTGTAAGTGTCATCGTGAGAAAACATTCATTTATCCTCTCACAGTTAAATGTTAGTTGAGAAATTGAATTGAACGCTGACTTTAGTGCCATGTGTCCAGGAAGTAAATGTTGGAGCCGAAGAGACGCTATACTTTACCACGTCAACTCAGGAACCTCTAGAAATTCACATCGCCCCAGGAGAGGGAAATGTCCCTATTCCTAAATACAGGGATCCTGATTGTGAATATCTATCCTTCCCATCTATCTACTGCGGACAGGAGCGAAATTACAATCCAGCGGCGAATCTGACCTATTCCACTATTCTGAGATGGGAACTTCGATTCCATGACCGTAGAGCTGCTGTCTACGAGAAGATTTTGTATGGCTTCAAAATGTACTTTGTACAGAGGATCCGAGACGCCATTCAGATTGTTATTCGGCAAAAGAAAAAGGGAAAAGGAAAACCAATAACAGCAAAAGACATTCGGACACCCGGCTTTTTAGAGAACACTATTAACAATGATGATGGTTACAAGGTTTTTAAGCATGTTCGATCAACACCTGCATTCTGGTCAAATCAGGTCAAACGTGTAATAGCAATGGTTCGGCAGTTAGGAAACTGTTCCCTTTTCATCACACTCTCCGCTGCAGAAACAAAATGGAACGAGCTTATTGTTATGTTGATGAAAGTTGTTAAAGGCGTTGATATTTCTGAACAAGAAGCAGAAAACCTCCCAAGAGACACAGTAGCCGGTCTCATACGTTCTGATCCTGTTACTTGTGCGCGCCATTTTGAGCATAAATACAGGGCTTTGAAGCACCATCTTTTTAAGGAAGACAACGGTGTTTTTGCTCCTACTGGAGTAACTGACTATTTTACGCGCGTGGAATACCAAATGCGAGGATCTCCACATTCGCATGGACTTTACTGGATTAAAGATGCTCCTAAGTATTTAGGTAAGTAGTATCTTCGTGACTAATGATTTTAAGCGCTATTATTTATTCAGACTGATGGAATCTGTCTGACGTTTCAGGAGACGAGGAATCAACAAAGGCATGCATCGCGTGGATTGACAAGTATATTACCTGCAAGAGGGACCAGGATAAAGATATAATCCAGTATGTCTTATATCAAAACCATACCCATTCAAAAAGCTGCACGAAAAACCGTGTACTCAGGCGATGCCGATTCCACTTTTCACGACCTCCACTTCCAGAAACACTAATACTTAAGCCACTGGAGATGACTTTATCAGAGGAAGAGATTGAAAAGGCAAAATCAGATTACACGAAGATAGAGCTCAAGTTAGTCGAAATGGGAAAAGACTTCACAGATATAATCCCCTTTGAGGACTTCATCAGAGGACTCGGCCTGTCAAAGGGTGAATATATAACAGCTATTCGATCAACTATAAGAAACGCTCATGTTTTTTTGAAACGTGAAACAAACGCAATCTTCATCAATAACTATAACAGAGATATTTTGTATGCGTGGAGAGCGAACATGGACATTCAGTTTGTCCTTGACCCATACGCATGCGCTAGATATTGTGTTGGCTATATGATGAAATCCGAAGGAGGGGTTTCCAAGCTTCTGAGGGCAGCATCTGAAGATGCCTTTGCGAATAAGGAGGAATCATCAGTTCCAGACAGGCTTAAGAAGTTTGGAAGCATTCTAATTCATGGCACCGAAAAATCTGCGCAAGAAGCTGTTGGGTTTATTCTTGGACTCCCAAATACGGACTCATCGCGTGGAGAAATATTTATCAATACCAACAGAGAGGAGGGTAGAATAGGAATGCTTAAGTCAACAAAAGAACTGAATGACTTGCCTGACGACTCGGAGGATATATGTATGTTGGGTCTTCTACATCGCTACACCATTCGACCTGAAACATTAGAGTTAACTTGCCTTGCGGAGTTTGCTACTTTTTATGAGTTTACAAAGAATGGGCCAAAAAGTAGAGAGCCTCAAACTAATGACGAGGAAGGTAAGTTTTGCGTAGATGTTAAGTGTAGATGATCTGCAAAACCGGTCCTAACAACTTGCATTTTCGTCAATCGTAGATCCAACCTCGAAGAAGACAAGAGCAAGCACAAAGAAAAAGTTCTGGCTTCAAGATAGAAGTGGCTACGTCCAAAGGAGGGCCTTTGCAAAAATTATGCGGTTTCGTCATTTTTCGAAGGCCAAAGAACCAAATGAATATTATCGGGAGCGGCTCATGCTTTTCTTGCCATGGAGGAACGAAAAAAAAGAACTAGAAGAAGTCAACGATATGAAAAGAAAGTATTTTGAAAATTACGATGAAATCAAAACCAATTCTAAAGAGTACTTTTTTGACGAAGACTTTGACGAAGAACGGTTGCGAGATCTCATCAACACGGAAGAATTTGAGAACGAAGATGACGAAGTTGTTACCAACGAGCTGAATGATTTAGAAGATGAGCGATATGCTCTCGCCCAAATGTGCGAGACGTCAGTTAAAACATCTTCGAGCATAACTTTAAAACCTCCAGTTATTTTATCTCGCAAAGACTTTTGCAATATTATGCGATCATTAAACCCAAAGCAAAGACAGATTGTTAACGAAGTAGTTCATCGACTTAAAGACGAAAAGACGCCTTTCCATATTTTTCTCAGCGGCGGAGCAGGAGTAGGAAAGAGTCATGTCATCAACGCGATCGTTCAAGCAATTCTCCATTATCCTTTTCATCAACAGGGTAGTCCTGAAGACATTCCCGTTGTTGTCACAGCTCCGACGGGAAAGGCGGCGTTCAACGTGTCTGGGATGACAAATCATACAGCCTTTAAACTCAGTGCAAATCAGTCAAAACAGGACTATGGAATAGATGCAGGCCATGCCAACACTCTGAGGATCAAATATGCTAAAACAGAGGCCTACATCATTGATGAAATATCCATGACCGGTGCTAAGCAAGCTGCAGAAATATCAAGTCATCTGAATACAATCTTCAATAAGCCTCCCCATCCTCATACATATTTTGGAGACAGGTCCATGATAGCTGTTGGAGACTTTCGCCAGTTACCGCCTATTGGTGCCTTTCACATTTTTAGGTCACCCTCATCCGCGCAAGAAAATAATGTGAAAATAAATCCATTATGGGACTTGTTCAAATATTACGAACTTGATGAAATCATGCGTCAAAAAGGAGAGTGGGAGTTTTGTAAAGCTCTCAATAACATGGCAAAAGGAGAAATGGATCACGATGATATTCGCTTACTAAAATCCCGGGAAATAACTTCCATTTGCTTTCCACCACCCGAGGCGGTCTACCTATTTGCGTGGAACTGCGACTGCGCTGCTTATAATGAGATGTACCATACCACCCTAGACACAGAAGGAGCCGTTTCAATCGCCACCGATAAAATATCGGGTCGAGGATCAAAGCAGAAGAAAAAAGAACTTCTTGAGAGAGCAGCAACCTCGCTCACTACTCAACAAAGTGATGGAATGAGGTATGAAGTGAAACTGAAAGTTGGAGGACTCTTCATGATTACGACCAATGTCGACGTGGCCGATGGTCTCTTCAATGGATCAACGGGAATATTGCGTTACATAGAGTTTGCCAAGAGCGGTAACGTGAGAATGCCAATAGTTGCGTGGATGGAGTTTACCTCTCCCACAGTAGGGAAAGAAGCCAGGAACAGAAGCGTTTCGAAGACCACAAGAGATTTCGGAACTATGCGTTCCAATCGAAAGGTCAACGAGAGCAATAGCCGGGGCCAAGAAAGCCCTGGAAGACCATGAACTAGTTCGAACGCAAATCCCACTTTTGGCTGCAAACGCTATGACCATTGCCAAGTCCCAGGGATCCTCATTACCTCACGTCGTCGTAAACACAAGTATTCGTAAGCTCTCACGAGAACAACTTTACGTTGCTTGCTCTAGAGCTACCTCCCCAAATGGTCTTTGGATACAGGGGAAGTTTACCCCACCCTTAAAAGCAGACAACGGTGACCCAGTTGTCTCTGAAATTGCTCGTCTCCGTGAAGAATGTCAACTTCAGTTTTGTCAAATTTCCCCAGTATTTATGACAATGTACAGTAAAAAGATTTACTTTCAAAACATAGAGTCTTTCCGAGCAAATCAATTAGATGTTGAAGCGGATCAAAACATAAATAGCTGTGACATAATTGCGTTTGTGGAACATCATGTTCATGCTGATAAAAACCCTTCCCTTAAGGGTTATCACCGAGCGAATTTCATTCCATGTCAAGGACCATCTCAAGGTGATTCAAAGGGGTCTCTGATTTTCTCAAAAGAAGGTTAGACTATAATATGCTGACTTACTTACTTACTTATATTTTATTCAAGAAAATTTCATTCGCCGTTATATTATTTGCAGAAATTGAAGATGACTTGGTGGACAACCTGTGTCAAGATGGCAACCGAGGTCACATGATCATTTCCACTATTTGCGTTGACCGTATAAAATTACTCATCTGCTATAAGCATCCTAGCTATAGCAAGCGAGATTTTATTCGCCAATTGAAGCAGAAAATTGTAACTCTATTGCCGTGCGAAGTTGTGGTACTCGGCGACATGAACATTAATTTGGCCACTGATGATGGGACGGATTTAAGATATGCCTTGGAAGGTTTAGATCTAAGGAGCCGATTAGCCGTTGAAGACTCTACTACGGAAAAAGGAACCCAGATAGACGTATGCTTCTCAAACATTCACAATTTAATTGCGTCAACTTATGAAACTTATTATAGCTATCATCGAGGAATAAATGTTTTGTTCAATTAATTAGTACCCCGTAAATTTTAATTTCACATGGATTTAATAAATATAAAAATTTTGTTGAATCAAAGACAACGAAAATATTTATTTCTTATGCCCCGAGAAAAACAAAATGAATTTTAGCGATGATAATTTAAACGCTTGGATAGAATACGTGATTGCACAGTGTGAGCTTTTATCATTATGAGTCCATTTGAAAGCCAGCTTTTCATTGTTTTCGATGATGCTCATCTACAATCCTCATCATGAAGCTCAACGCTGTCTTTTGTTTGACTTCATAATAGAAGCATTGCTATGAAAATGTTGAACATGCATGACATCTACTGAAAGTGGCAAGACGTAGGTGCTTAGCAAACACCGGTGGGCCAATACTTTTGCGGCAAATTTTAAGCATCAACCCACTCAGACAAAAAAGCTTAAAGCAAGCACATTCTGCCCTGGAACTTTCAGTGTAATATAGACCTTGGTGTGAGGAGTATGTCCAATAATTTAGTTTGTTCGCTGGAAGTTTTCTAATTCATTCAAAAGTCCTGAAGCAGGCCAATCTTATCTTCGCAAATCAATTTTCAAAATTTAATAACGAAGACAGCGTTGAACGGTTAATAAAAATTCTATTTAATTGTGTTCCGTTGACTCTTGCAATGAGTACTCCTGTTAAGCGACCCAACAGTCTTGGTGATTATTTCTTACAACATTTTTAGATATCTCTCTACTTTTTTAAAACCTGAAAAAGAAATATTTCTTCTCCAGGTCCTGATGACCTAGCCTCTCCGAGCGGAAGTTCTGAATCTCCGAACTTCAATACGCACGCGGCGTATAATTTTTGGAGTCCCGCATCACGCGTCGTCAAGAAATGCAAGTTGGAAGGTGTGGAAGCTGACTCAACTCGCAAACTTCGAGACTTGCCAATCGGGAAAGCCTCTAGTGCTAAAATGCGTATCACCGTGGTCAAAGCGATTCCCTACCGCGCAAATAATGGCAAGTTCGTACTAAAGTTCATTGGGATGGACGAAAGCGGTGAAATGCAAGGTGTTGCCTATGGTGCTAACTCTCAGCGATTACTTAACCTGATGCAGGTATAATAAATAGATATGATGGATTGGTTTGACGTCATCTACGTTCGAAATCCTTATTTAATTCTACTCTAATGACTTTTAAGGTCAACGATTGTGTGGAACTGACCAATCTTGAGATAAAGGCTATCAACCCGGCTTATCCCCCTGCAGTCAGCCACGATCGCGAGATGGAAGTCACCGGCGGGACAAAGGTCAACCAACTGCCAAAGAATGCGCTGCCAGATGTAGTTTTCCGACTTGGAATGTCGGTCGCGAAGGTGCGAGCTGCCGCTGCAGGAACGAAGGTAGATCTACTCGCAGTTGTGTGTTGAAACGATGGACTTCTGTCGGGATCATTTGGCAGCTATCGCCGAGTCTTTTTGACTGATGGATCTTTTGAAACTATCTTCCTGACGCTAAACAAAAACGAAGCAGAATCGTTTGGTGACGAGAAGGATTTCGTCGCGGTCTTTCGCAACTTCGTTGTAGGAGTCAGTGACGAGGGACATCCCATTCTCCGTGCTACACCTACTTCTGCAGTTTTCGTAATTTACAGCATAAACGTTACTTATTCATAAAATGAAGCAAATAAAATAAATAAATAAATGTTTTCGTGGATTTTAGAAAAACGTCATGGAGGTCGAGAGTACAGCACTGCTAGAAGTGTTCAATCTTCGCAAGGCACAGGCGGAGAGACAAGAGGAGGCTTTTCAGGAGACCGATAGTTGCTAAGCTAATGTTTGAGCAGTTTTGTAAAGCATGCCTAATTGCCATGTAAATTAACCTGTGGAAAATAAATTCCTAAAAGTAAAGTCAACGTCCCACTTGTTCATTAGGCTTGCACCAAATCATCTGATTTGTTATTATAACATGACTTTCACAAAAATCATACGTCATTTTTTACACGCATCATCGATTAAAACTTTTATGAGTGATCCTCGTTGATATATGCAGCTCCAACCATTTTGAAATTTCCTAAAGGGACTGTTTTAACGTATCCGTGCACCAAATCTTTCAGTGCTAAAACTCTATCTGTAACACGGCATCCATTTCTTTTTTACAGGGGGATAATTCACTCGCAGTCTGTAGTAAGTTTCCTTCCAATGCCAAAAACAAAGACAGCTGGTATCTGATTTTTCTACACTCTTATGGAAACCATACAAAAATACCGTATCTTATCCGTAATCATCGAGCACCATTCCTGAGAAATTCTTGCCGGGAATTTGTAAACCTCATCCCACTCTCACAAAGAGCAGAAAGGTAGTGTATCCAGCATCCAGTACCGTCAGTGTACATAGATTTTCTTGAAAGAAGTACGTCTACTGCTACAGCAAGTAGGTTGCAAGTGTATTTCTCTCACCGAAGAGATCAAAGCGGAACTTCTTTTAGTCCATTACAAATCCTATTTAATCTTCGCAAATAATTTTAATTGTATGTATTTCCTAAAGACAGTTATTATTCAAATTTAAGTTTCTTTCGTGGATTCACGCTTAGAGTTTCCCGGTTCAACGATTAAACGGTGATACATTTTCTCATTTTTTCATTCATTTTTTCATTCTTCTGTTTTGATAAGCTGAAGAATATTGTTTTCCTCTCAGGTCCTGATGACCTCTCCTCTTTAAGTGTTTTGTCTGAATCCATCTGTCTTACGCGAAATAATTACTGGTGTGACAAAGGTGAACTTCTTTGCAATGAATTCTCATCCAAGTGTGGACATGGACACTGGAATGGCCGTTACTCAGCTTCGGGGTGAAGGTCGAGGATCTCCATATTCGCATGGGCTCTACTGGGTTAAGGATGCTCCGAAGCATTTGGGTACGTAGATATAATATCGTTTAATCTCCGTTTGAAATTTTTTAAACTATTATCACGAAATAAATGAATCTTGATGACACTTCAGATGCGAAATCGACAAAAGCTTGTATGGAGTGGATGGAAAGGTTTATAGCCCGGAAGACAAACCAGGACAGAAAGACCGTTCAGAACTTTTAGATCAAGCTGATATACGTACTAATAAAGTGTAAATTACTACGCTGAAAAATAAATAACATTGTTAACAGTTACATAAATAACAGTTATCATCAACGTGTTCTACTTTCAATTGTTCGACTTTCAATTTTTTAAATCGTGTTTCGTTGATAAGTTGTAGTATATAATACCTCTGCATCATAAACTGTCGTAGCATTAAAACTGTCACAGCGCTTAAACTGTCGCGGCGCTAAAACTGTCGCAGCGCGTAAGCCCTATAACTGCCTCACTATCTTCGAGCTTCATTTGTATAGACAGGCTGAAACAGCTGAACTGTCAATCTATGTATTACATTGTGCATGTCCACAGCAGGCTCAAAACCTCTATCCACAGCAGGCATTCCGTGCATCAGAATAGAAGCATGCTGACTATGTTGCATTTTTACGTTGCATTGTATTGAAATATATATATTTTACGAATGCGAAATGAAATTGTGCACAAACCAAGCACTCATCAAGCATAAAGCATTTCACCACTAAATTATTATCATATATTGATATCTGAATTTGATTAAGTAAATAAATTTCTATCGCTGACAAAATCCTCATTACCTTAAACTTCTTTTACATATTAGGTCTTTCTTTCTCATGATATTTCTCTTCGCTTTGCTACTTATTTTTGAGCTTATAGCTTTATTTTCTCTCTCTCGGTTTCTACTTGCATGCACGTCCGCACTTTCTAAAGCTTCGCCTCTTTCTGAATATCAACCCAA
>JAHZNI010002913.1:0-25095 GCA_027744415.1 Seira ritae
TAAAAAGTGTGTCGTACGTGCATCCGCAACAAAGTTTTGTAGGTATTACCATGCCCTATATAAGATTAAAAAAGGGTACAAAAAATCTTTTTTTGCCTACATCTTCTGAATACATACTTCTTTACATACAGTATGCAGTTGACATTGGCCTGTTTGAACGGAAAGATATATGGGAAAATTTTTTCTTTTTACTTCACACAGTAATAGTAATAGTCTAGGCTAAAAAATAGTGTTGATGTACTTGTTCCTACTTTAATTTCATCACGGCAAAAGTTTCGCTCAATTTTTATGGAGCCCCGTCTTCTCATCTCCTTAAATTATTGCTCTGCTGTTAAAATGTCTGATGCTAACCTATTTTCAAAGAGTGGTTTTGAATACATTGTATGAACAAAAATTGAATTTAATTGATCTTGACAATTCCATTATTATCATTTCTTTGTTGGTTTTTTGCCTTTGTTTTATTTCCATTTCCAAGCACAGTACTAATTATGCATGTGGACCGACGACGCCCGTGCCGTGTCTTGATAAACGAGCCGTTTAAATGATAGAGGTCGGTCCTCCTGCATCATGAAAACAAAAGCAAAGGCTCAAGAGGTCCTTGGGCAATTTTAAACTGAGAAATTAACCTTTGAGGATGATTAAAGACGCGAATTTTATTGTTGGTTTAAGAATTCGAGAGGACTTCTCTCACGACAATAGGATTGGGCTATGGTGTTTGCACGGCTTAACGAGTGTCATGGGCTAAGGTTAAGAGATTACATGGTGAAGTGACGTAACTGCCTCGTTAAATGCCTACACTGGTGAATCTGACAACTCTTTGGCATCAACATCAACAACAGACTAGCAATACATAATAAATTATTGTGCGATGATTAGATTAAAAAGTGAAGAATTCATGTCATTGTCGATTGCTTCTCGTACGTAACGTACTTTATGGTATTTTATTATCACAGGCCTATTTAATTTATATCTGCAAGCAAAACTGTGAATAGATTATGCACTTTGAACTCTAAGGTGAGGCTGCCGAGCTGACCACAAATAATGGAAATGTCTTCATTACAAACGAATATATAATAATTAATGTATGACATGAGAAGCAAATTGTAATCAAATATTAAAAAGATATAAACATTTGGCAACGATGGGACTTGGGCAAGCACAAATGGTCAAATTTTTTTAATGACAGGAAATTTCAAAACTTCGAGAAAATTATTGTCCGTCTGTGCACAGAAAAGGTGAAGAATGCTTTCCATAAATTGAGATGCAAAAAATGTAATGATTCAGTGCATTTCACAATCCCCCAAAAATTCAGAAGAACTGCTCTACTCGGCTTTGCAATGTTCATAAAATTGGAATACCACATTAAAAATTTGGGATGATCATATTCAATAATCATGATAATTTTCGCTGTTTCCTCTTTAATAAGAAAGTACCTCAGGTATAATTTTAAAAAAATATGTATCACGATTCACGAAATTACTCTATCAAAAATATATTCATGTACTTACGTATGAAAAATTTGCAGCATAATGTGGCGGCTTCTTATCATCTCGTCTTGTCCACTATATGTAGTTAGTTGGTACACGAAAAAATGCATCCCTCCTCAAAAAAAAAAAGATTTTAAAATGTGCAAGCTCATTTAATATGCGTGCAGCATGCAACATCCTTTCATTATGATACCACCACCTCCACTGCAGTTTTTGGGCTGATGAAGTTTTGACAATCACTTTTTGAAGAGCGACGTACGCACCTTGTAGAGTGTCAAATAATGAAACTGGTTACGAAACAACCAAAAGTCCTTTTTCATAAACATGTACATTAAAGTTGATGATGCTCCATGATCATTTTATTTAACCGCATTTTGCGAAACACCTTAAAAAGTTTGGCAATTTTCTAGTTTATTTCTATTGCATGCGCATGCGGCTTGAGAACTACATGATGAATTCCTTGGCTTGCCTTCAGTGAAGGTGGTTTGATAGAGACGACCCTCTGGATTTGGTTTTGAAAATCGAAGTGGATGGAACTATTCTTGCATCACGAAGACTCACTTGAGGTGTGGGTGTGAGGAAAGTAGCAACTGCCTTGCAGTAGGCTTGCGGTTTAAATTCACCTTCACTTTGGCTCTTGTACAAAAGTACAGCAATTGCGTGTGTTTATAACATTATGATTTGCACATGAGCCAAAACAAAGGTCAATTTTGTAACCTTTTGTAAGGTAACACGCGACTTTGGCTTCAAAGTACGCATGCTCAGCTTCAGCTCAGATTCAGAATATAGAATAAAATTACTTAATTTTGAAAATAAATGCAGATGTTGATTCATTATGCGCAAGGTTCGGGGTGGCCAAATTCGTTGGGGGATCTAATTCGCTTAAAAGGTAATTTCATTGTGGCAACAGAAAATTGGTAAAAGGTCAAAGTAGGCGATTCGAGAGTCTAATGAAGTCATTAAAAGTAATTATCGGTTTCCATAAAAAAGTGAAATTAGGTTTGTGGTTGTTGCATTTTCATAACATGAGTTTGAAATTTCAAAACTATTACTGATTGAAAAATCTAGCCCAATCAGTACAAAAAATTCTATACAGTTTCTTTTAAAAAATCTAGAATGGAATCATTATGTAAAGTTGTCTATCTAATTGCTTGGAAAAAACCCACTGTGAGTTGCAACGATTGCAAATTGTTTACAATAAATGGTATGCAGTTTTCAAAAAAATGCATGGTTCGATTTGTTTTGTTTGTGATACGATGTGATCGTGATCATTCGAATTCGTTTACCACAGAAAGAGTTAATACATAGTAACAATACAAACTGGTACATCACCGCATACTACTCCAAAACATATCGAACACGTTCAAAAGTAACAAATGATGTTGCAAGAGCGTCAACGTTTATAACGGTTCACGTAATACACTAGAGGCGGACAAGTTAGAGTTGAAACCGCCATTATTATTATAAGGGCTAACGCTAACAGTAAGTAATATAATGTACTTATGTACATGTCTTCCCCTGGTCGGTTATGACGTTATGAGATATTCTTTGCAAAAAAATCTGTCGAGCCAAGACATCACAGGGCACCTGCTGTTGGATGCATTACTGCACGCATCTAAGGAAAAAAATTCCTCGTAGTAGGTATGTAAGTAGTACAGTGCTTCATGCATTATTTTGGTCTGCAGTTTGCACGCATTATGCTTATCAAGATTTTTTATTTGTAAGTAAGGAATATAGACAACTCAACTATTTGTATTTTGCATGCGTGTATGGGTTAATAAAAAATATGCAGAAAAAAAATTATAAGAGGTCCTTTACGCAGATAAGAAAGATTTGGTGAATACCAGTGTAGTGTGGTTCATTTTCAACATGACATAACAATCATTTTCATAGTTTGCTGTTAAGAAGAAAAAATGTCGAAGTGTGAGCTACAGGCTACAGTTTCATTATGAAGTGGACAATGAGCGATCATCGTAAATGAAGGCTTGAATTTTGATGGCAGTGGCGGTGGTCGCTAGTACATGTCGTTAGTTGTTGCAAATTTTTGTGCATCTTCTTTAAAGAATATTATCAAGCATTGCTTCAGTTTTACCTCTCCTTGTTCGCTGGGAATCAGTGCAGTTTGAAAACCTTAAAATTTGTCTCAATAGTTTGCAATTCATATTTTTTCTGGAAAATAAGCTCGCAAATGGATTTCAGTGACAGTAACGATTTGCCTCGCTTGTGCTGAGGTGTGCGGATTGCAGAGGGTGCACTACTACTGTTGCAACAGCCACACTTCACTTTTTGCCTCTTCATTAGCAATTCATATTATTATCTCTTTCCTTCCTGGTTCTATAAGTACATATTATGATCTATCGCAGATTTTTTTGAAAAAGTAAAATTAACTATTCGTTTCTGACATGAAAGGATTCTCGGAAGTGATCAAGAAGTTTAGTTTCCACTTTAGGAGCTCATGAAAAAGAACAAGGAAATCTGAGATCTTTTGTGTTGTGAGCTGGCGCAGTACCCGACTGCAAAGGAAGTCAACGTCATAAGGAAGCGTTGAGGTTAAAAATGTAGGTCTCATGATGATGATGGCATCTTTGATTGACCAATCCGTTTCGAAGTCTGACATCCAATTTTTTCGAAAATCAGCATTGGTTTTGAAAGAATGACATAGTTTTTACGAAGTATTCATTTTCTTCCAGGACTTGGAGGTTGCAGCAGAAGTTGTCAGCGGAATTAGAGTGCAGGAAAGTGTCATCATTTCTTCATGGTTTACCAGGTTCAAATATATGTAATCGGAACAAATTTATTCTCTCATCATCAAGATTGGATATGGAAAATTAAGTGCAGTGGCGGTGGTGGTGTTGGTGGCCCAGTGGTGGAAAAATTTGCAAGTCATAAATAAGACGGGGTAGACTTCCCTTTGTAGAATTTTTCTTGTTGCTCTTGCTCTCCTTTGCTTATGGTGAACTTTTAGCGTGTTCGTTGCGTTGTGTTGCGGTGTGCTGGTGTGTATGGTGTTATAAAAAAATCTTATGCCATCATAACGCGTTTATTCGCCAAAATGGCTAAATATACGATTTAGAATTGCCCATGTTTAAGTGTTCACATAATATATATATTTTTTCGTGGCTTCATACGTGCACTGCGCGCGCGCACCTCATTATGCAACTGTAGTAAACGACAAGATTTTGTTGTTTAATTTTGGAAAAATATAATGAGCAAGGAATCTAGCAAACCATAGCGTGGTGTCAACTCAACCATGAGCTACTATCCTTTGAGGAAAATTGGACCAAGTTTTTGAGGACCGCCACCAACCCAAAGCTTTTTAAAAGTTCAGGAGGAAAAAAATTCCTTGCAAAAATGAGTCCATCGCTAATTTTTTCGCCACGTCCAAGGATTGACGATTTAGACACTTGTTCGACCTTAAAATGCGCCGAGGAGAACGGACACCTGCCTCCCCCGTTAGGAAACATTAGAATTGATATATCTTCTAGGAACTGTCCCTCAAGCACGGGCTGTGCGAACTGTAACAGCGGCCAAGTGCACCCTCATACTAATATGCCATTTGACGAGAAGGGCAATCCAAAGTTCAGTAAATTAACCAAAGTCAAAGGTTACTTCCACCAGATAGGACTCTTTGTGCTGGACCTTTTTATAGCATTTTTCTGTTACATTTCTGGTATAATACTATTCGTGAACGTGGTATTTGCCGCAGCCTTTAGCTGGACTTTAAGACTGTTTGTGAGACTAATATTTGCAACGTGCTATCATCCCGGCCACTATAAACTCATTGAGAGGGGTGCTGATGCACTGTGGGCAGTTGAGACTGGTTTCGGTGCTTCCAACTCAAATATCGTGATTGGTTTGAAGTGCAAAGGCCGTCCGAACCTGGAGAAGATTGTACGAACATTCGAATCAAAAGTCTTAAACTTTAGAACCCGGCTTCGAGTGAAGAAAGTGAATGGATCCTACATACAAGACGAAACTGGAGAGCCCTACGAGCCATACCAAAAGCTGAGATGGATCATTGTCGAAAGATTCCTATTCTTCTGTATGAAAAAGGATGTAAACTTTTGCACAAAGAATCATTTTTCAAAGGAGGAAATCCCAAACGAGAGCGAGGACTTGGATAGTCGGATGCGTTCAGTGATGGAGAAATGTATTACGACGAGAATGAGCCAGGAAATACCGCAGTGGAAGTTCACAATAATTACGAAAAAGGGCGCATTGTCATCACAAGCGGAGCAGGAATATGGAATGATATTCACCATACATCACTCGTACGGTGATGGGATTTCGTGGGTTCAAATGTTCCGTTATGCATTCGCAGATCACCCTGTAAAACCGTCCATAGATCCGATGGGAAAGTCACCCTCTTTAAGCAGCAATTACTACAGTTCCTCTGAGCATTTCGTTACTAGATTGCTTCGCTGGTGTCAGACCATTCTTTTGTTTCCACATTACTTCTCCCGTCAAATGGTGTACGTTTGGAGGGAAACGAATTTTTTCCATGGACCATACGTGAAAAATAATTGTGTCTGCATGTATTCTTCCCTTTCAATGAAACAAATTAAGGGAATCAGAATTCCCTCTATCGCTACTACTGCAACAACTACTCCACCGACCACCACGGCCGTGGCAGATGCTTTGGATCAGAAAGCTGACTTTAGAATTGCAGTCACTCATAATAATTTGATGACGACGATGGTTGGCCCAACGAAACCAGCCTTTACAGCCCTTCTTTCCGCTTGCATTACGGCAGCTTTCACGAAATTGTTTAGGGATTACAAGGCACGAGTACCTGGAAAAGTTTTGGCTATTCTTCCATACGCTGACTTGCCTTATAGGACCCTTCATCCATTGAATAATTTCTACTCACATTTTCTTCCCATCCCCACCTCTGTGACGAACTGCAGAGCGAGACTCATGAAATGTGATAAATACGCAAAGAGCTTTAACCCACCGCCTACGAAACCTGTCAACACTTTCCTCTCCCATCTTTGTGGAATCATGATTGCCCCTTTGCAAAAGATGGTTGGGATTTCTGCAAGGTCTACCATTGGCTTCTCAAATGTTCCTGGACCAGCCGAGAAAATTTATTTGTTCGGTGGGGATGAAGTGACTAGTCTCATCTTATTTCCTCCACTCAAGTACCATAATAATAAGCTACAATAATATGAATTACTAATTTTAGAAATATACCTACTCGTTTCGGCACTCTTTTAGTTTGCCGGCATCATCTAAAAAATGCTTTTAATTTTTCATACTAAAACATCATTTTTTTACGTTTCTTTTGCTTTCAAGGTTC
The DNA here is from genome assembly GCA_027744415.1 of Seira ritae. Lineage (NCBI taxonomy): Eukaryota > Metazoa > Arthropoda > Collembola > Entomobryomorpha > Entomobryidae > Seira > Seira ritae. The sequence continues at coordinate 6,787 of JAHZNI010002913.1, forward strand.
CGAACTGCCATTGTCGTTGGATTCATTAGTTACGGTGACCAGCTTCAAATGTCGATTTGTGTTGACGAGACCATTGAGAATCATACCGTGTTTGCTGCTCGGTTCGTAGAGTATTTCCAGGAAGAACTAAGAAATCTCATAGATTTAAATCAACAGATAGTTATCCCAACTCCAGGATCAACAAATTCAAATTCCTCCTCGCTCAACAAAAATCTCGTCCCCGCACCGTCTTCTGTCGTTGTTGGAGTGCAGTCAGATGAGACAAGAGGCATCTCCAAGAAACCTTTGATCGCTGGCGAGATAGGCCGCTGCTCTGCTTTAGAAAAAGTTTCTTCAGCATCGTCAATTAATAATACTGATACTGCCACTGCACCAGCTAGTCCATATCGGAGAGACTTTGTAGTAAGCATACAAAGGGACTTAAAGATTCCAGGTGAATCATAGCAGTTTAGAAAGTAAATTAGTAAAATTATTTTTTAGAAGTAATTTTTTTAAAATCATGTGACGTGATTTTTTTAATTTGTCCATTCTCATTCAGTACCTAATTATTTTTGTTGAATGTTGAATGAAAAGACGAAGAGGTTCGTGAGAATTTTTAAGTAGTAAATGAGTAACTAAATACATGACTATATAGTATTATTATCTTATTAAAATAATTATTGTCATTCTTCGTGTATAGTAAATAATAATCGAAAGTATTCTAGAATTTAATTTCAATTTTTTGTGTCTGTAAAAAATGATGATGCTCAAAGGCAAAAAAGCTGTGTTTTGTAGAAAGTAAACTAAATGATAGAAGATAGATAGAATACGTCCTTGAGCTCAATCTTGAAATATTAGCCTATTCATCCTTAGCCAATATAAAAATCGAAGCATTTTTTCCGAGTACATACATACATTTAATTTTATTGTTAAACCATAGTATTATACAAAATAAGAGTTTATTTATTCTGTCGTAGTGTAGTAGTGAGTGACTTTTGTTCTTGTTAAAATAAAATGTTTTAAGACATGATTTGGAGATTTGGATTTATAAAAAAATACCTAAATATTTTTAACTTCCTAAAAATACACCATAAAATTGATTCGCTGGGAAAATGGTCGTATCGAACTGATCAAAAAAATTCTTTGTAGTCTATGAACCTCTGACAGGACAGACACACGCACAAACAAATGGAAATGTAATATTTTTGTATTGCCTACTTGTACTTAAGTAGAGAGAGAGAGAGACAGCAACATACCATCCATTTTCTATGCCTTCGTGCGTGCATTACAGCTCAATCGAAAAGACTTCTTAAAATCGTATTAAAATTTAAATCTTTTATAAAACTCGGTCATCTCAATTAGTTTGTGAGTGTGCAATTTTTTAATATTATTTACTCTAATTCTTAACTACCTCACTTGTGTCTGCAAATGACGGCAATAATATGCTGGTTTGTTTGCGGATGGTGATGAAGTTGTTGGCTTGGCTCTGCAACAATGAATAATATGCTGCGCGATTATACAGTCTTTTGTATTTCGGAAGCGAACGCGGTCATTCGAAAACAAGCCAGAAATGAATTTATCAAAAGGGAGCAGTAAATCCTCTGTTCTTATGTATCTCTCACCGCATTGCATACATTACTTTATTTCCTTTTGTTTGAATTTTTAAAGAATTATAAACTCATTTAAAAATGGATAAGATCAAAACCAAAACCACCACCAAATTATTAACATGTCAAAAAATTCATCACTGCGGAAAAAAATTTCAATACAATTTTTTTTGGATGCGTTTAAAACAAGCTTACTCATTTTTAAAGATTTGACCACACGCGGCAGCATAAAAGGATTGGGGACTCGACTTGTGCGTTATTGTTGTTGGCTTAGGCACTTACACAGTGGAAATACATAGTGGAAAGAACTTCCTAAACACTCGATCCCACTTACACGCTCACTCAACTTGTGTTTATGCAAAAAAACAGATTTCATCTGACTTGATGAATATATAAAATTGTTTTTTGAAATTTTGGTTTGAAATATAATAATTCCTTTCCTTCATCTTTTTTGTTCCTTTTGTTGTGTGAAAGGATTAACTTGACATTATTTTGTATCATGCATGCATGCGTAATATGCTTATGGTTTGGTGGCTCGCGTTGATGCATTGCACGTCAAGGCAGCAGGGCAGGTCGAGTTTTAAATATGACAACTTTATTTTACTACAACAGTCACGGAATCAGAATCAACAATATTAGAATTTTAGTTCCTGATAGTGAGTGTATCCGCGTGTGAATATGAATGGGTGTGAGTGAGGAGAGGAGATCTTGATAGTAAAACTAATTCTGTTCCACTTTACTTTTTGCCATTGTGTATTTCCATCGTCATCGTCGTCAGTGAAATCATTATCATTGTATTGTGCAGTCACATCATCATCAGTATCAAGCGTTTCGTTTTCACATGTTTGTCCCTGTGTGAATTTATATATTTGTTTAAAATAGAGTCTGAAGGTTTGATTTTCACCCTTTCATTCAGCAAGGTTGATCTAAGCAATAATGGCCATTGAAATGTCAAATGGCCATGACACTAAGAGGTTTGTGGTAACTTTGTTCCAAAGAGGTTCTACGGAATTAATTTTTTTTTGCTTTGCCTCTCATCTCACCATTATTGTGGAGCCCAAACAAAGGTGTGAGTGAGCTGAGCTGAGGAGGACAAAGTGAGATCAATGCGATGATGATACACTGGCTTTCTGTTGTCTCTCTCCCGAGGAGCTTACAATTTTGCCTTATAATTGAATTAAACGGGATGAGATGAAAGAATGAACTTCAACGTGAGGGGTTTTTGAGCAAGCACGTGTTCTGAAATGGAAAAAGTCACTGATGCATGTCATGTGGAAAGTCCTGGTAAAGTCTGACTCAGGCATTCAGGTGACAACTTCATAGAAAAACATCGAAGAAGTAACTTTCAACTACTAGTCATATTGAGTCACGTCAATATAAGTAGATGAATAATGAATGAATAAAGTTTTAAATATTTAGGTATTGTAATTGGCATTTTGAAGAATTCAGCTTTTTATTTTATTTACACATCCACTCTGAATGCTACAATTGGATAGATTAATATGTATTTAACTTAAGCATATACAGAACAATGAGTGGGTACTACATACTTATACTCAGAAGCTAATGAAGTAACCTTACGCAATACTTAGGTAAGTACATACCACATTACACATCTTGAAAATCGAAGCTTTAGTACAGAATCGTCTCTACAATTTTCATTTACAGATTTGCGTCTGGGTCGAACACGTTACAAGTCATACAATTATCTCCTGAAATCTATCATTATCCTCAATCAAATAGCAAAGGTTTACATTAGTGCATCTAGTACAGCACGAAGTCATTTTAGAATCCTTTCAAATGCCTAAAGGTATAATATGTATTTGAAAGTGTATAGATCTTTTTGTAAATATCAATATTACCTGGATAAAAGCATGATAATAATAACAATGATTACTGTTTTAGGACACACATTCCACTTTTGCTTAAATTGAATTGCTTAACGAATTTTTTGTCTTAGTGTGGTTAAGCGATTCCACATTGCCCCAGATCAGGAATGAAAGAGCTATTGAACTCATGAGCCAATTTGACACATTGTTACTCTCGAATTTTGGGTCACAGCAAAAAATTGAAATGCGCTGGCATAATTTAAGCATACTGGTTTAGTTGGCTTATGTATTCCAACTGAGTTTTTAGCATGCATTTGATATTGATGGTACAGATAAGTATGTGCAATAAATAGGTTAGGTAAGTATCTGTACATTCAATCTAACACCTCAACATTAAATCAATACTTCTATCAATCAATCAATCAATCAATACAATAGCAATAAATACTTTTAACTAGAAGTTAAATAGCTAAAGTGATATCCTATCGTAACTTCGTAAAGTAAATACCGAGAGATCAAATGGATTTTTTTCGTACTCTAAGCTGCACCAATATTGACACCTGTCCTTTCAAGTCAACTCAAAAACTCACTCGCGATAATTCACGAATTCATATTTTACTTGATACAAGCAGCAGCAGCAGCCGCGGAACAGTAAAGCCTCTACTTTTTTAAAGCAATGCGCAACACGCCTCCTTCTACTTCTTTTTCTGTTGGAACGAGTCGTGTGAAAGCATTATTTTTTTTCCTCTCTCTCTCTCGCTCTCCCTGAAACTGCAACATGATGAGTAACATTGTGTAAGCCTCTTCAGTGAGACAAGAAAGAAAGTATTACTGTATACAATGTTGCCTCTGCTCGCTGCCTCTCTCGAAAAAGAAACAAGTCTGCTACTCCGAGTAGGATGCCCTATCAGAAGAACCTGAGCAAGAAGGAGGAGTGGCATTGCTCTCTCGTTCACCATTACCCATGTTCCCTTCAGAGTGAGATCCAGGTGTGCCAGGGCTTGTGTTAATGCTACCATTGTTTCCAGTCGGAATGGAGCTATTATGATTGTTACTATTGTTGCTACTATTATTATTATGACAATGCGTGCCCAAGTCTAAAGCGGAAGACATTGCAGCAGCAGCGGCTGCAGCGGGATAAAAATCGCCTGGCCTGGGAAGTCCAGGAATTCCGTATGGAATTAATGATGGTAAAAATCGTCTCGCATGATTTGGATTAAATCTAGCTGCTGCCGCGGCTGCAGCCGCTGCTGCAGTGTATGGCGCAAAGAAGGAAAATGCTGATGATGGGCTATCACTCCCGCTTGGACTTGGTAGACGACCTTCTCCAGGGCTACTCTGGGGCAATGGTTGATTGTGATTCGGATTGGAATCAAGGAAGGGGTGTTGGTTGTTGTTTGGATTCGCTTTTAGCTGGTTAAAATGGCCCTTCTCAAAGGCATGCTCGATGAGTTTTTGTGGGTCAATGGCTAAGTCAACAGGCCCCACGCCAGAGGCTCTAAGGTGATGGGGAAAGTCACTCGGAGGTGACATGGCAGGAGGGAAACAATTCATTGAAGATCTGTTTCCACCAGCAGACCTAGGATGAAATGGAGATAGTTGTTGCTGTTGCTGCTGGTGTTGTTGTTGCTGAAGTAGGTGGGAAACTGCCATTGGATTTTGAACGTGAAGTTGGGAAAGATGATGATGAAGCTGTTGCTGCTGCTGCTCGAAATGAGATCGTTGCTGTTGCTGATTCAAAAATAAATGATTTTCTCCTTCACCACCACCGCCACCACCAACAAGTAAGAACTCAATCGCCTTCAACACATCACCTCCGGACTTACTGAGAGCGCCGTCAATTTCAATTCTCCGTTTCATGGGAAACACTCGTAGGAGAATATCCACTGCTGGAGAGGATGGAGAAGGGGGGCTGGTTTGGTTTTGACGTTCCAGTATCATTGCGGTGGAGGCTGCTCCTCGTCTCCCTCTATTATTATGCTGGTGTACATTGTTGTTATTGTTATTCCCTTGCCCGTACTGATTAGTTTGGTGAGAATGTGGCTGATGATTGTAGTAGGGGTGATGATGATGGTGATGTTTGGAGTGTGTTGGGGTTTTTAGCATTCGACTTACATGACGCCCGACTCTCAAGCCCTCGGCAGCTAATGCCTTTAAATAATGATCCTTGTCAGGTCTAGGACGCTTCATAGGATTCTCCTCCGCTCCTTCTTGTTCATTTCCAGATAGACTAGGTTTTTGCTCTTTGTTGTTTCCTCCTACAACGCTGCTTCTTTTAAGATTGTTGTCGTGGACAGATGAATCTTTTCCTAGGTCATCATGATTCCCTCCCGATGGCTCATTTTCAGCCAAGTGATGATGACTTGATTCGAGCTTCACCATGTTTTTGATAGAGTAATTTGTTGGTGACATACTTTCATTTCTGGAGTCAGCGTAATGACGTCTCTCCTTACTGGTTGTTTTCATATCCAGCGCACGATCAGAATCAGGACTGTGAGAGGATTCCCTCTTCAAAGCCGTGGGTGGTAGTGGGCTACCGTCATAATCTTCCTTGTAGCAGCCCACCTGCGATATTGAATCTCTCGGATGGGTTGACGACCCATCCTCCACATCTGTATTCTCCCCGTCACTCTCCAATTTCTGCCTTTTTGTCGACTCTACAAATGAAGAGAAAATACACTTGCGTTGAGTTTTAATTAAAAGAGTTGTCAACAATTTTTAATTTTAGTGACAGAATTGAGCACGGACACAAACAAAAGAAAAACTTGTAAGAGGATTAGCTGAATAAATTCATTTTTGCAAGAATGTCACAAAGGTTTGATTTAATGCAGTCAGTGATAAAGAATATTATTAGAGTGGAGAGATACAACATTTGAATAAAAATTTCTCCTCTTGCTATCTAGGTACTTTGGCCAATGAAAAAGTTTCTGAATTTGATTATATGAACTTAACAATAGGCAAGGCTTTATATGGAATGTGGAGACCCGCTGGGTGCATAGAGATACAAAGAAAAGCTATGGCTGAGTGTCAAAGTCAAAGCTACAAAAGAATCAAATATACTGCTTTTATATTTTCATCTATGTATGTAATTCAAAAATTCAAAAATTTTCAGAAAGGATATATCACAACAAGAGCAGCAAGAGTCAGAGAATGAAGAAAGTGAAAAAAGTTTACACTTTTAGGTTAACGTTTGACTGAAACCGAAACCCTCTTAGGTACTTTTTATCAGACAGACTTTAGTCTCATCTCACCCCAAACCAACCCGTTTTTATTGAAACCAGTACTAGAACCAGATGTGTCATGCTAGCAATAATGTATCGGGCGGGGGTAGCACTCGCGAAATTCAATTTTAGATAAAAAATATACACTGTATTAAGTAGTGTAACATTCGTACATACATTGTAATTTTCCGGTGCACAGCTCCGGTATCAAAGAAGAGATTCCTTTTCCGTTGAAAATGAGCTACCTACCAAAATTGAACATGATGTATGCACGCATAGACCTGCCCGCACAAGGTATGTATTGATCTTCAAAAAAAATCTCATCTCCATGTCCCATTGATGCGGCACATTTTTCACGGATCCTTTTTCAAAGGATTTTCTGGAAGCATTATATTAGCATGATATTTCATTGATACCAAAAATATAATTTTACTATGCAGAGAGTGAGAGAGGTGGTATCCCAACTTCCAGTTTTGTTACACGCAGTTTACTCCGAGCAAGAGGTACAATATCAAAACTTGTTCTCCGCTTTTGTTGTGAAGGAAAGGGTTATTGAAGAGGGAGAGCCTGATACATTTTTAACTCTTTTGTAACGCTCTCTTTCATGTCATGGGAAGTGGCGGCGATGACATGCATTATAAAAGATATACTTACCTTATTATTATCATGTTTTTATCAAACGCAAACACCGAATTTTTTTCTCCACTTCAATGTCGGCACATCCAGAAAATTAGATTGCTTTACTTCTAGTATTTTCCTCATAAGTTATGAAATGACGGCCATCATTCTGAACGGCTTTAGAAGTAAGTAATTATTTTATAGTCTTTGTGTGAGGAATAGAAAATCATTAACCTATTTAGCCATCCAGTAAAAAGGTATTTCATTCTGGTCACGGATGTCAATGAAAATTAAATACGAGATGGATTCAGAGATAATAAATTCAAAATGAAATATTAAAGCCATTTTTCATTATTTTCCCTTGTATTCATCAAAAGTCTAGTGATATAATTTACTGCAGAACGTCAGAAAATTAAAGATGAAATTAAAAAATTCCAACATTTTTCGCAAAGCCTTTAAGTTTGAGCAGACGTGTATACGTACTTTCACTCTGAGAATCAGTCGTATTAAGAGCATCATTATTATGCACTTTACGATGTCACGGTATTTTTTTCGTATTGTGTAAAAGTGAAGAGTTCCACACACTTCGACACAATCTTCTTCACATTATAATAGCCTTTCTACTACTTTCTACAATGTGTTCAGAGAACGCCCTGCCTCAGCAGATCATTAGTATTCCGTGCGGGAAGGAGCTACTCATTCGTGTAAACTTTTTAATTTGACTTTTTAAGTCGGGAAAAAAATTCAAGAAACAAGTATTACAGAAACGTATTAGGAAATTCCTTTTTTTCTCCGGGGAAAAACTCGCTGTCAGGATTATATAGCCATACGATATAATATGTATTTACTCCTATTCTCTATTTCATGGCAAGGAAAGTCACTTGATTTCACTTGAGTGAGCCGCAAGCACATTTACACCAGCTTATATTAATTTAGCAGGTCACACCAACCACCAACACCAAGTTTCATCAGGATCATGATCATGATCATCAACCCTGTGCGGAGCTTTAGGGATGGTTAATATGAAAATGATTTGCCTCCTGTACGTGGCAGAGACACGCCATTAATTCCTGGAGCATTTGGAACGCATTCCATTTTTTGTGACATTTTCCCTGGAAATTAAAGAGCGAGGAAAAAAATTCCAAAAAGGGCAACGCAACTAACAAGATGACTTTATACATTATACTACATTGTGCACAAATGACAAAAAGTTTTTCAATGTGTTTAAGAATTAATATACCGAATAAATTTTGTATATAAGCAAGAGCAAGGACTTCAGAGCAGAATGCGGGCACCAATACCCAGTTCCAAGCAATCTACTCTACCTTGAATGAAGTGAACACGAACAATCGAAAATTTTCTAGGAGCGTTGCCACTTTACCGGCATCATTACGTGTACGTGTTAATGCTTAATACAATGCGGGCGCCAATTCCCAGTTCCAAGCAATCTACTCTACCTTGAATGAAGTGAACACGAACAATCGAAAATTTTCTAGGAGCGTTGCCACTTTACCGGCATCATTACGTGTACGTGTTAATGCTTATCCACGTGAAGATAATGATCTTTTTAGACCATCAATTTCCAAAAAAAGTTCTACTTTCCAATTGCTTAATAATACTGAGTATTGTAGAGTTTTTAAACTGTAGATAGTAGAGTAGACACTATCCTAAAATATCACCAGCACCAGCATATAATATTATTTTCTGAAACAGCTCCAAAAAATAATCCGAGAAGTTTTTCCTAGTTTTGTTATTATGAAACCTCCAATTTTGTCCTTTTTGGCTGTGCTTTTTAATTGAACAACATTTTCTCTGATCTTTTTCAACAACAACTTTTGTGCTTAATTTACCGTAAGTGGACTCGTTTCCTTCCACCACAAGCTAGATTTTTTTTACAATTTTTGTATTTTCACCTAACGACAAATTACCATTCATTCTTAAATTGTCACCTCCACCACAGAATGCTCTGGAGCGTGAAAAACTGTTAAAGCTTAATAATGTACTTTTTAAATTACTTCGAACAACGTAACTCCGTAGAATCAAAAATGTTTGCAGTAGGCGAGGCATGGCTAATTGATAAAGTGTTCGTAGTGTGTCAAGTAAAGAAGGGACCCCTGCGGGAAAATTAATTTGTTGACTGTGAACATTTTTTGGGGAAATGATTGTGACCAAAATGTTTGAGTAGGTTTATGTCCCAACCCAACTCTTCCTTCAATTTCATGTAAAACGGAAATGAGGATTTCGTAAAATTCAATTAGTTTTAGCTTTTCCAGCATTCTATACGCAATATGATACACGATAGGGTATTGTATCATGGTGCTCTTTTTTGCATAAGTTCCAAACGTTATTTTCCAAAAAAAATATTCAGTAATCAGAATCTCATTTCATAATTCAATTTATACTCTTTGTATAGTTTTGATAAGTGCATTTAGATCAATGCCTGCAAAATATATGTATACAAGAAGTGTTCCTTTCACGGGGATTAATGTCAAAAAGGAGTAACACCCACACAATCATCCCTTAATTGCAACTGTAATGCGATCATCTCTGACAAAGTGTAAGGGTTGTTCCTAAGTACTACAAAGTAAGTATTACTGATTAGCACGGATCTATTGCAACAATTTAGGTTACATTTTGTATTCTTTCTGACGTTTTACAGGTATTCTAAACTGAAGAATCTGAAACAGTCTGCCGAAATAATATATGATTTATCGATTGAAAGAAATTGCATTTCGCGTACGACATCATAAAAACTGAACTGCTGCACTACGATAAAAGAGAATGAATACACATCTGTTTCATATCCCTCCCTCCGCCTACAACTTCTCTCGAATTTCATTTGATTGTAAGCATAATCCTCATATTTAAACTCTTGGCATGATCTTATTACTTATTCCTACGCATTCTTTCACGTTCACCCGATTCTTTCTTTCATGATGAATAAAATTCTCACTCTGTTACAATATAACTTACAATAATCCATATATAGCAGGGGCGTGGGTGGTAGTCCGGAAAATCTTTATGTAATAATAATGGTGTCATATGAAAGATGAAACCCTGAAATCGTAATAATTTCTATGCATTACATAATGCTCTTTCGGAGAATGAGCAAGTGTGTCGCAAATGATGGTGGGGGATTTAAGAAATTATTTAAGTATTGTCGTATCCCGGCTTATGGAACATTACCAAATTAATGGTTTATACACTGCATTTCTATCCAATTTACTGCTTCTTTGTGAGCTGACTCAATTTAATGTGTCAAATTATTGAAACTTTTAAGTAGACAAAGGCCGAGGGCGGGGCTAGGAAAGCGATAAATTTTGAGAAAATGTGAAAACTGTCACAAACGAAAGACCGTTTCTACCCGTTTTCATTGTCCCAAGGTATCCTAATTTCTATTCATTTTAATCCTTATCAAATCATCATTACGAAATCGTATATTTTATACCTTGCTTGCAGTTTGTCCCTGTTTCCGTCCTCAGTCTCGAAAATTGGTCAAAGAAAGAGGAGGCGATACAAAGTTTTTCTTTTTGAAATTATGCCCATTAATCGCGGCTAATTGGGTGGAATGGATAGTGAGTGGATGAATTAAGTAAAAAGGGGGAAATCAACTGGAAATATAACTGTTTGGAATGGACTGAATTCTTCCAGCTCTTCATAGAAACTTAAGGCAACAAAGAAAAGCTGCTGAAGAAGAATATTGTTTCTGTTCATAATGGCGAACTCTGGTCGTAAATCAAGAGTCGAAACAATTCAGATGAAGAACCTATAAGCAAACCTTTTATCAGCTTGGTTGGGGGTTTTGCGAAATAATAAACCACTATGATTTATAAATCCTTCGTCTGTTTACTAATGCAAATAGGATGGTAGATACATAGACCAAAATTGAGGTGATAAAATATACATGTGCATAATTTACATAATAGACCCCATGTCTGAACTCTGAACTGAAATATTGTTAGATTTTCATGCAATAGCAGCCTTCGTCCGCTTCAGCGAGAAAATAAAAGTCCACCTGAGACGAGGACGAGACATATAGCTTAAATAACCAAAAAAAGCAATTTTGGTTATTTAAATAATGTTTTGTTAAGATTGTCGAGAAAAGCTAAGGGTCCTCTTTCCTCTCGCTCGTCTCGCGAAATGACTCCTCAAGAAAGGAAAATGCGCAAGGAATGAAAGAGCTGCAATTTAGAATTTCGTACAATATTTGTTTTTACACAACAACGTATCTCTCTATCTCGACTGACACTGACGGTAGAAGACAAAGCTACTTCCATCATTTTTTTCTACAGTCTCGAGTAGGTTTCCAACTGACAAAGAAAAAAAGGAGACTAGAGTTTTCTAAAGACATGTTCCTATTTTGCGCTTTGTGCATGCTGATGACTGACTGTGAGAATGTGTGAGTGAGAGAGTGAGTTGAGTGAGTGAATAAAATTGGAAAACAGAGAAGTAAAGTTGATGTCAACAAGAAAAAGGAGAACAGAGAGAAGGGCAGAAGAAAAAGATGATGATAAAGGAAGTAGAAGAAGAAGACGAAAAAGCAAGAAAAAAAGATGGAATGAAATGGAACCTTGTTATTATTATATTGTATTCAGTTTATAAAGAAACAAGAGAAAATATCTTTGCAACTGAATGGATGATGGAACCATGATATTGTTATCACACGCAAAGAAATTCTCGGTATTTCTTTATTAACTTTTCCTCCTCTCTCTTTCATTCTCCCTGTCGCTTTCTTTCCCCTGTTTTTCATTGTAACTACCATTACCATTTTGTCTACTTTCTTTTCCAGCTTGTATACTATTTCAATAGCGTTGATGGTCTATATTACTTTCCATTTACCACGTAGATAACACTTGTCTCTCTCTCTCTCTTCAAAAGAGGGACGGAGGAGTAAAGATTATTATTGTGTGCTCTCTTCAGCCAGCATGATTATTTCTTCGTACTTAAAATACGAGGAAAGTTGTTGAGCTACCTAATATACTTAACTTTACTATTCTGTATTGCTTGGGAGTGGCAACAAAAAAGGTACGTGTATGATACTATATTGAGGTTCTAAATAATCTTCTTTTTAATTTCATTTTCGTTTCGTCATGTACATTCCTTAAAAACCTAACCATGCACCACACCACCACCACATCCAATCTCCAGACATCTCTCTTCGTTTGAAACTATGTATTTCTGGTTAGTCGTGGATTCATAGATTTCATCTTGGTTTTCGGCATCGGTGCTCTATAGAAACTTTATTTTTTGAAGGAAACATTACATAAATGCTTTTATTAAAAGGATGATGACTCAATTTAATGAGTATGCTTCCAGAGAATTCTTGCGATCGAAAGATTCACGCTTTACTTATTTATCCTCTTTACAGGCAAATGAAACATTGAGTTTGAGATTTGAGCAATGCCACCCAAAACCAAAGTAAAGTTCCCCCAAAATGACCCCAACACAACTGGGTCAGATAATAATCCAAAGGACAATGACAAAGACAATGCCGCGGCAGCGACGACGCACAGGAAGAAGAGCAGAAAGTCTAAAATGCTTCAGAATGAATTGCTACAATTGCAACTGAGCGAAGAGGAAGAGGAGGAGGAGAAGAGAAAGCCTAAGGTTAAACTAATAACATTTCCGGACCTCGACAAGGATGTTTCCGATGGCTCAATTTCAGACACGGAAATTCCGAGGGTGGATATGCTACTTCGGAAAGACAAGAATACTTGTGGGGGCATCAGGGAAGGTGCAATCACTGCTCCGGTTCCAATCGAACAACCTGCATGTGATGTTGGAAAAGTGAAGCTTACTTCGAGTAAGAAAATTTCTTGCTTGAGGAGTGATAATCAGCAGTTCGCCACTACGGACTATATGAATGCTACCGCTGCTTACTTTATTCCTCCGATGCTTCATCCCCTCAACGCGAAAGTTTCCGTAAGTTTTCTTAACATTTTTATGTACCCTTTGCTGTTAATTAAATATTGATTTAAAAAATATCTTTAGTCCTCCACCAAACACCGCGAATACACAGAATATCTGAAAAACTCGGGATTTCTAAAGATGTTTGGTGCATGCATTCTGAATGTCTACCGAATGTGGAGGTGGCCACCACCGGAAAAATTGCTTGAAGAAATGCTAGCTGCAATGGGATATCAACTTCCTTCAAGGATTCAGCACACTGAATTGACCGAACAGAAGCAGGCTTTGCAAGCTAAGGTTAATAATGCTTCCAAAATGTTTCAGTCTGAGGTGGAGTGTAAAAATTAACGTTAATTATATATGTAACTGCCTGTTTTAGCTTAAGTCTCTTTCGAAAGAGAAAAACGAGCTACTGAAATCACTAGATGAGTATGAGTCCACGGCATCAACGTATGAACTGCTTGATCAAGATTTGGTATTGCCCCCGTTGTCGGAGAAGTCTTTCATCAAGTATGACCTGATGAATGAGATCTTCAAAAATATGAAACTCGAGGGAGACACACGAGACAATCAAAGCTCCGATGTTAAGGTTTCTGAGAGAGTCAAGAAAGTTCCTGATTCTTTCACTCTTCCGATTCCGTACCATGATAAACGTATGCTAAAGTAGAATATATCTCTTTCGAAATATTATCTATGGTGCCTAAAGTAAGTCATAGACATTTTGTATTGAAGTGCAATAAATAAAGCAACGATAATTAAAAATGACCTCTTTAGCCGTGCTATATTCATTGATAATTATTTACTTGCACTTCTAATCTGTGATACAAAGTTATTTCCTGATTCTTTTTCCTTCTCTGAAAGCCATTGAAAGTTAGCAATTTACGGATTTACAAGTACAGCATTTCCATTCATTCAATTTTACACGAACCGTTTTGAAGAAACATGACACTTTTTTTTCACAAAAGTTTCCCTTTCCACTTGTATCGAATCCAATCAATACAGCAATAATGAACTTGTAAAAAAATCAGCAGCGATGAATGGATATTACAAAGTTGTTATTTCCTGCTTCTCCTAATTCTTTTGTCCCATTTTATGTAATTGTGTCCTCATTAAATCGATATCTTCTCAAAAAAGTTCCTTTGCAAAGGAAGAATTTGAAGTGAAACTTTCCGATGGCAAAAAAAATTGTATGAGTTTCTTTTATCCCCAAACATTTCTCTTCTCCCCTGCTTTGTTAAGTAGTAAGAAAGCAGTGGTTATGCTCGTGTAAAATTGAATTTTAACAGTTTACAAATCTCGTTCTCTTTTTCCGCTGAGAGGAAAAACGACTGTCATCCTTCACAACCAGAAGTAGGAAAATGTCTCTTTTCCTCCATCCATGAATGAGCACTTACAAATAAAAATGAATTGGACAATTTTCTCAAACAAGAATTTCAACAAAAGAAAAACTGTGTTTACCACAAGAAACTAAAAAGATTCAAGTCATTCTTTCTATCCTTGTTAAATAAACAAGCAAAAAAGTCTATTTAAAATGAGGGAAAAGGTAAAAATAGAATTCTTTTACAGAGTCATTTTATAAAGTTATGTTATAACTATTCCTATTTTCTTCCTCCATGCCATGCTCCACCCGACGATGATGTCGTTTCATTGAGCTGGAGTTACTTTACTGAAACACTTGAAAAAAAGACGACGCAAGGGACTAGAGTGAGGACAAATAATAAAAACCTGAGGGTTCTTGATTGGTCTTGACGCGTTCCATTTTATTCAACTAATGTAACTTGTCCTTTTCAGCAGTGAAAAAATTGAATTGGAGAATACACCACTACCACCACCAACATTCAAAAGTCAAGATCTTATTTCTTCAACTACTATTATTGTATCATAATTATATGAAGATGGAAAGGTGATGATATGGTCTTCTCTAAAGAGCTCCTTTCTTCCTCCGGAACACTTTTAGATAAACTCTTTTTTATAAAACTGTGTTTATACACATAATGTTTATTTTCTAACCTCTCAAAAGTCAAAAGGAGAGGAGAGGATGTTACATTTCCACAAGTTATTATAGTTGTTTTTGAAATACCAGGCTTGGCTGTTGGTTTGGTGGTGGCATTAGTATTAAGTTGCATACCTATTTCTTCTGTGTGGTACATTATTCAAGTGCTTTCTCGACAAAAGATTTTCATCTTCTCAACCGTGGTTCGGTTACCTCTTCTTCTGACACATGAAATAACATCAACATACATACCTAGATAATAATGTTTAACATTATGAAGTCAAGTGGGCCACACACATCATGAAAGTTACTTAACCATTTGGATGAACTAAAGGAGGGACACGATTTCTTTGAGAACGTCACGTATTTTAATGCGATACTCTTTTTGCTACTTGTTAACTTGCTTTTCATTAAAGTAAACACTGCCCGTTCTTCATCTTAAAAGAAAGGTGAAATACTCTCTTCATGAGATCATATCTTCCCTAAAGGAAAGTTATTTCTCATTAAGGTGTAGTAGTGGGGCCAAAGGCGAAAAGGTCATAGTCATGATAATAATAATAAGTAAATTGAGAAAAGGTATGCATATAAATAAACACATGCACATAGGTTTATGCATTCCTTCAATTACAATTTTTTTCTGAAGTAGTGTCGATCAAGATGAGTCTGTATCTGCATTTGGCATTACAAAATATCTCACCTTACTATTTACTCCTACTCATCAACCAACCATCATTTTCATCTCTTCGATCCGATCCATTGTTGTTATTCAACTTTATTTATAAAAGAACTGCTAATATAGGTAGGTACTTAAATATAAGAAATCAAAAAGCTTGATTTCTCTCTCAAGGAAATAGATTTTCTTCATTTCCACAAATTCGTTTACTTTTTTTCTCGCCTTCGAGCATCGCTCATGGAAAAGATTGATTTAATATATTTACAATGCATTTGAAAGAAAAAAAGGAAACGCGAGAAGCCATCGGCAAAGTTAGAGTATTTTCTATCATTTCGAACTAAAAAATATATATTCCAATCAGATGCAGGTTGGTTGGTTGGTGGTGAAGAGCAAACTAACTTGTTGATGATTTGAGATGCGACATAGCGTCTCATATTATTCCCATTTCGCTAGAGGAAATCCTTGGAATACTACGAATGATGGCAGAGAGGCTGATAGAAATGATAAGAGAATCTTGAAACTTTATCGAAAAAAAGATGAAAGCGGAAAAATATAGGAGACACCGAAAAAGAAAATGCGAGTAAACAAAATTAGTCAATTACAATAGGGATATTTCTTTCGGGGAGAAAGAACTTGCTTCTTGTGAAATGATATGATGAGATGACGTGCGAGAAGGCAGAAATCCGGAAAAAAATAAGACAAGTTCAAAAAGAAGCGTAGTGCCGCAACTTTTTTCCAAACTCTAGCTTGATTTTTTTCTTCTGTCCGTATTCCTTTGTGTCATTTAATTGATGCTTTGTTCTCTAAGGCAGTTCGGAGGAAAAAGTTTCCTCATCTGAGATCAAATCTAGAGCTTGCCATGTATTGCTCAACGGAAATTAGTTGCTTTGTTTTCTTTAAAGAAGGTATTAAGTAGGTATTAACTTTTATTTTTATGGAAAATAAATGTAGGCAGTTTATCTGCTTCTTCAAAGCTACAGTGGATAAAAAACTGAGTTTTTATGTTTATTATTTTAATACAAGTTTTTTTTATCGATTCTCATTCTCATTTCCTTGCAAATTGTTGTGACTTTAAAGGATATTTGAATGTGGAGAATAGTCGAAATCGAGTTTGATACGAAAAGATTTTCTCTGAAATCTTTTTACGATTCCATTTTTTGCTCGTGATGAGCTCCACACAAAAACAATAAAATACATTTATCCACATAAAAATAAAAGTAAATGGTTTCACCGCCGTTTTTGAATGTATTTTTTCATTAAAAATTCCACCTTTTCCCATTTCTTTCTTTTTTATGTGAAAACTGTTCCAACGTTCCAAGTAGCTCCAGTAAAGTTCACGGAAAAAGTTCACAGTCGTTGTGAAAAAAATCAGCAAAGAAATATCCGAAATAAAGATATATTATAATGTTTAGTAGTGGAGAGCATAAAGCAAATGTATGGAAACCTTGTATTTTATTGCCTTCCATTGCAATTGACATGAATAGTTCAATACATCTTGTGCAAATAAAAATGCTTGACGAATTGAATTAATTAATTGCTACATGGTCGTCCATTCAGAGTTGAAAGGAGATACAAGAATTGTAATGTGATCCACATGAAAAATTGGGGGTTCAGTTAGGGAAACTTCAGCATCATCATTATCATCATCATCGTGAAAATGATACTTGTAAGTCAAGTAAAATGAAAGCAGTCGTGTTTTCACAAGAAAGAAAAAATGAAAGGGTGAAAAATAGAACAGCAACTCTTTTCTTTATTGAGAGGTGGTCGTGCTTTTGAAATGATGCTCCAATTTTCATGCAGAATTATTTTCCATGATTTAATTGCATTTCTGTGGTTTTGCAACCCAAACGAGTCCATTCAAGCCAAACACTTGAGTGGAATATCATGATGAAGCACCCCTATTTAATGTATCCATTCATTCAATGAGTGAAGAGTTCATGTTTCAAAAAATGCAGAAAGCGAAGGGAAAATCAGAGAGTGAAAGGCTTGAATTGAAAAGTGTATCAAATTGATGGAAAATAATGCGTTTAATAAAAAAAGAAGAGCGAAAGAGAGGGAAAAAATATTGAATAAATGAAAAAGTGAAAACTTACTTGGACTAGGTGAGTCACGATGAATTTGATCAGATGCACTCCGATCAAAATGTGATGATGGGGATGTCGGAGATGATAAATCTGGACCAAGAGGTCTTCCTCTATTATTTCCAGCATCTGGAATAGTCAATCCTTGAAGTGCTTGAAGTCCATTTGGTACACCATACACGCCTGGTCCGGACTCTCCAACAGACGGCTCATGGGGCGAAGTGGAACTGGGCGATAGCGGTTGAACCGTTGCTGGTGGAGGCGAGTTAGTTGCATAAACAAAACAAGATTTCACAGGTTTGCTACATATTTCTTCCAAATTTTGTTATTTCGGCAGAGAAGAGGCGGAAGACATGATACAAACTACAGACTACAAAGGGTTAGGATGAAGATGTCATTTG
>JAHZNI010002914.1:0-14412 GCA_027744415.1 Seira ritae
AATATGAGCTCTTTGTTTTCAGAACTCGAATGCTATAAATCTTAATGCTTTTCTGAAGACTCATTACATTTTTCGTATTTGAATTTGAATTCCAGTCGTTCTTCCAGTTTCAATTCATTATGATTTTGGATCATTTAGTAATTTTTTAAGTACTTTCAGAAGTTGTTGACTCCTCATTGTTTTCCGATGATGTGGAATCGTTTTCTGCACTGGTGGCACTGCTGCTATTGCTGCTGATCGTATCATTTGGCGATTTGAAAAAGTCCAACACCAAGATGGAAGGAGGTTTGAAAGGTCGAAGAACTATTTCAACAACTTCCATTTCAGGTCGTAGAGGCTGGGTCTCGTCGAGATTAACGCTGCTGTCTGTGTCTGCATCAGTAGACTCTGTAAATCAATATTTTAGGGACAGTTAGTAGTCAAAGGCTATAATATTATCTTTTTAGAGTTGTTCTGAAAATATTATACAGAATGGAAATACTTTTCCACTTTCTACAGAGCAATCAGTTAAGTATCTTGTTAGACCAAGTTTGCTTTTGATATAATTTAAAAGTAGACCCTTTGAATCTACAAATGTATCTCTGGTATCTAGATAGTACTTTACTGATCTTTGTAGCTAGCATTTTGTGTAGATTTGAACCTCGAAATTCAGTTTATTAGAGAAAAATGTGAACAGGTTTAACTTCCTTCCTACCTGTGTCTGAGTCCATCGGACTGTTGGTAGTTGCAGTCTCAATTTTATTTGTGAACTCCCCATCCGCATTGGATCGAGACTTTGGAGGCAGCAGATCACTCGACGGTTCTATGTCACGTTTCGCTTCTTTGTTCATTGTGCTTGATTGCTCCAGTGCTGCATCTGGAGTAAAAGCAGAGAAAATTGAACATTTTCCTTTGATTCAATTTCCTGCAGAGAGGAAAAAAGTATGGAACAAGACATTTCACTTGAAGCCTATATTATTTAATGCATTTAATCCAAATGTAAAGTGGGTCGTACGCCTACGGGTCCAAGAATGCCCCACTTACAGTTGTCAAAATACGTTCTACTCAGCGTTCCACACAAAATCGCAAAATCATTTTCCGTGACGCATTAGAATGCTTGGTTATTCGGACACAGTTACATTACTTACATTAAAGGTTTTTTCGATTTAAAATAATAATGCAATTCTCAGTTTTGTTCAAAAAGTAGACAGGCATTCAAACCAGCATTTAAAAATTCCGACAACGACTGGCTTTTGCTTCCCTAACCTTAAATAGTTCAGTAGAAGAAATGGGGCAAAGTAATAATGACCTTCATCGCTGAAACATACCATCATTCGAAGGATCTCCCTCGATCAAGTCTCCGCCAAATCCATTATTAGAACCTCCTTCTCCTTCGGAGGTGTTACCCTTTACATGGATTTCCGTAGGAGGAGGAGGAATTGATAATGATTGAATGAATTGCGGAAGACAGGCTGCTACAATGAGACAAGCCGAAAGGAAAGTTTTGCTGGGTAGCATCTGCAAATTTTAGAGAATGTCAAGTTATAAGTCATTAATGGTTTCTGTAATTTTGACCGAGCAAGGATGAGTCGAAGTTTCAAATGTCCTTTTCAATTATTGTGTAGTTCGATGGAAATTTTAACTCCAACCTACTCACCTTACCCTGTTTCCTTCAGTTTAAGGTTGAAGGAGAAATCTTCATTCAAAAAGTAGTGGTATATAGAGGAAACTAAAGTTTGGTGATTAAATACTAATTGTTGGCAAATACTTAGAAGTTGAGCTTCTGCGCCTTTTTGAACTCATACGAAACGAAGAGAGATAGAGCTAAAACATTTCCTGTGAACTACTCCTGGCAATAGCAAAACTAAAACTGTGGTGCAAAGACGAGCACCATATTTTAATAATTATGGAATTAGTGACTGCTTCACGAAGAGAAGTTTACTTTTAAACAATGAAAATCATTTGTCATTCCATTCCTTTTGACTAGAACTAGAAGAAAGATTCCAATCCAACTCACTCCCACCTTGGTTCTAGCAATCTATAGGAAACTTCCAAGTGACGCCAGCAATGATAATTATCCATTTAAAAACCAAGTCATTAAAACTTAAACTCGGTGTTTAAAAGACTAAAAGCAAGAAAGACTAATACATGGACAAATGGTCCTTTTGAGTATGTGCATTGCAATCGAAATTATATATGTAATTGATCTTTCGATGTGTGTAAAACGCTTGTCTACATGTACTTGTGACTTGTGAGTCATGACTCATCCAGGTTTAACGTGAATTTTTCAATACATTCATGGAAAAGGCCAACTAACAGCGACCTCATTGATCTTAAACATTACTCATTTTCGGTATTTATTAGCTTAGAGCATCCATTAAGGTGCTAATTAATGATAATTGAATTTCGCCAATGTCCATTTCTTACCTCTGGAATACTCATGGAACTAGAAATATGCCTGAATTTCTGCAAACCCAAATTCAAAAGGCTTTTCGTTTGTAATAATATTCGACTAATGGACAATAACTCACCCACACACTTTCATCAACCGCTTTTCAACGGCTTTTAATTTCATTTCACTAGGGGGGACAAAACGTGCGAAATTTCATAGTCCAAGGCAGTGCAGAATCTTTCGTAAATACATTGCTGATATTGAACTTATTGACTACGAACATGCAAAATGGAATTAGAGAATATGGAAACTACTGAATCAAAGGACATATTATTCGAATTTGAATCACTAATGTGAAAGTTAAGCCACATCATTATCATGAGTTTTGTAACTGCATATTGTTGTATGATAAATAAATATTATGCACTATGCACTATGAGGTTTTTGGATTTTTGATTGTATGAGAACTCTGACCTTTGATGTTCAATAGTTGAACTTTACATTACAATGAGAAACCCCCGATTCTAAACAAGCTGTTATGACGTTTAGTATTCTGGTAACATCACAAGAGACATGTTTGCATAAATTTAGTCCGAATAGTCCAAAATAATATTAAATTACTAACAAAAGCTCGTCAACTCGTCATTCATAGGAAGTTAATTTCATGAAGAGGATTTTGGTATCATCCATTCTAGCGGAAATTGAATCGCACATATTAATTAACTCTAATTCTCCATTGATCAAGATCAATGATGTAATTACCCGCTTATGTGAACTAATCCTACTTTGATATTAAAGACAACTGCCAAGCCAAACCTATCGTTTACAAAATTTAAATATTCAAAAGTCTAAGCCAATGCTAAATTGACGTATTCAATTCCGATCTAATGTTTCCTAAACTCTACGAAGGCATCATTTCAGTTCTACCCATTGCAAGTACTTTGTTTTACTTGACATCCATTATTATTATCACACAAGATCATGCTCTGAGCTAATGGTAGAGAAATGCGCAGTTTCTGGTTTCTGAAACCAAAGTCGCAGTAGATTATCTATCCACGAGCATTAGCTTCATAAACGCAAAATAAATAATAAATATTACATTATTGTATGTACATAATATATTTATTAAGCTATACTTACTGTCACCACGAGTCTTATCGCGGATAACCTCAAAAGAAACAAAGCAAAGTTTGTTTTGCATTCTTACGTACCCTACACTTTGTCGTGTAATGTCTGGGCATATTTTTTTGCAGATTATGAAGCTCATCAACTTCATCATCATCATGTAGTTCTGTGGCACAGGTTGCAATCATCATGATCTGCTGAAACTGCTCGAAGAACTCACCTCGCTACATGACTGGTAAAACTTCAAGCAGACTAAAACAAAGGCCGCAAAAATATTTTATGGAATGTATTATTTTTGCGTACATCATGCTCATTATCTTAATTCTTAACGCGAAACTTACTGCGTAGATAGTACAGCCAAAATAATGTCCTCCTCAAATTTTTTGAGGGCTTTAAATTCGCAAGAAGCTGAGGAGGATTCCGCGAAAGCTTTTTTCATTCATCCGAGCTCACAAAGGCTTACTGCAAAGTTTGTGAATAATATCTTACACGACACGAGAGACCATCATATCTCGCAAGCAAATCTCTGCAATGCAAAGTTCATTAATATTTTCAATAACGAGCATAAAGACCCTCTCTTAATGGATAAAATGATTCTTTACTCGTTCCATTCAAAATTCGCTATTTGAGTCATAATTAGATGCTGTGCTGAGCGAGGAAATGTGAAATGAAACTCACGCGCGTTAAAAATGCATTTTAATTATCTCATCCTCCTCCTCATCATAATCATGATCAGTCTCATGATTCACCACTTAACTCACGAAACATAACAACGACCATGCACGTAGCAGGTCTGAGACCTCAAAATGCAGACAAGCACGAAGGAAGCGTAGAAACGCTTTCCCTAATTCCTTTGCCATCTAGCAACATCGAACAAAGATACGTAGAGGATGGGCGTATTTGGGAAGGGAGAAAAAAGGATGAAATTCCACGTCAGAGCCTGCTGACTAATGACAATTTTACTGCTTCATACACTTTCGTCATTCCATTCATACCTAACAGGCCATTGTGCCTACTTCAACCTGCTTTAAATACACGTATGGGTATCACCTTCACCAACTTGCCAAGTCAGTCAGCCGAGCAGAGGATAATATTTTTTATGCGGGACAGAATGCATTCTAATTCTCATTTTTGGGCAGTCAGAGTCAGATGTTACGAAGATGATACTTCAAAAATATTTTTATGTACTCCCTGTACTCCGAGATAGCGAAATTATAATACTACAAGTCCTCATCTGTGTAACCATTACCACGTATAAAGCTGAGGCCTTTTATGTACGGATTTCATCATTTACTCAGCTAAGTGCATCCACGTCATGTTGAGCAAGGCCTATACTGCGTATGCTTTAGAAGTTGCGTATTTCTGTGGTATTATTACGTACTATACATACGTGTTGTAATTGTAACATGTATTCCTGGCTGTATGTAATGCAGTTGCAGTTAGACGATTTCGTGTTCTCTCATCCTTTTTTCTGCTCCCAAGAACCAAGACGATTACGATATAACATAACCCATATCAACAGAAAAAAGAAAGAAATATCAGTGTTTTTACTATCTGCTATCTGGATAATTCAGAATCTGGATGGATGAGTAAGGAAAAAGGAAGGACAAGACGTACAGAAGAATTAAAAAAAGTGAAAAGGTTTCATTATTGTGAAAGGATTGATCTTGATCATCATTATTACGTAGCTTTTAAAAAAATCATTTTGTACTCAGCTCTTCATCTCACCTCTCCGTCATCGTCGTCCCCAATAAAAGTTTAATTTAGGAAGGAATAATAAGTTTTTAAAACAACATTAAGCAAGATGACTATGGCTGCTGATTAGTAAGTGTACTCCCTCTTAAAAGTTACACTTAAATATTTTCCCCATTTAAGGACGATTTTAATACGTCGGGATTGGGGCTTATCATTGTTGTTGTTGTTCATTGTTGATGAACTATGAACTCCATCATGTGATTCCATTAAAACAAAATCATCTGTCTAAACATACTGGGGGAGGAGGTCCTTGAAAATATGAAAGTGTGCCCTTGGCTGGCGACTTTATTTAAAAGAATCAAAAGTCAAGTGGTTTATTTCCAAAAACAGTTGAACCTTCTGCTATTATTGACACGCCTATATTTTGCGCCATTTTATAATGCTGGCCTTGTTGTAACAAGGCTCCAAGGTCTGACTGACTGAGGTAAAAAGTCGTACTGTGATTTTATTTTAATGAGTTTAATTTTTCTCTAATTTTCAGCGACTATCTTTTTAAACTCCTTCTGATTGGTGACTCAGGAGTAGGAAAGTCGTGTCTCCTTCTCAGATTTTCAGTACGTTGATTCATGGAAAATTATTTCAATTTAATTTAGTGTTTAGCACTTGGATAATTGGGGATGGGTTTTGAATGCATGTATGATTATGACTAATTGATCTATATAATAAATCTATAGGATGACACGTACACAGACAGCTACATCAGCACAATAGGAGTGGATTTTGTGAGTTCGATGATTTTCTTGTATATTGTAGTATATCAAAAGCATTTTAAAATGTACCTACCTATTTGTACTGGTTTACATGGGCTAATTGAATTTTTTTCTCTCGTTTGCAGAAAATTAGAACCATTGAACTCGATGGAAAAACCATTAAATTGCAAATTGTGAGTCTATTTTTTGAGTTTGGGTTAAACTGCGAAGCATTTATTTGTTTATGACAGGAAGTTCAGAGAAAGTAAAATACCAAGTACCCGTCTACCGTGTCGTGTGGATTTTTACTTTTCTACTATTTCTATTCTATTTTAACTAATTTGACTTAGCCATTACAATGGTCCCCGTAAAAACGAGAAAAACTCTAAAGGTTCTCTAACCTCTGATTAATTAATTCTAACAATTTAAGGGGAGTATGTTTTTCAATGAATTCTATATATTAGGAGAGAACTGACTATTTGAATGAGCATTGGATTGCGATGTTGTATTTGACAATTTAACTTGTGGATCCTCTGAAATTCCTTGTCTAACAACATAACACTTTCTCATTCTTTAGTGCTGCGTTTCTAAAACTATTTATTAATGACTTCATTTATGGTTTTATAGTGGGATACTGCTGGTCAGGAGCGATTCCGAACAATCACCTCCAGTTATTACAGAGGTGCGCATGGTATCATCGTGGTGTATGACTGCACTGATCTGGAATCATTCAACAATGTCAAACAGTGGTTGGAGGAAATCGATCGGTACGCCTGCGAAAATGTAAACAAACTTCTGGTCGGAAACAAATGTGATTTGGTCGCCAAGAAAGTCGTGAACTACCAAAATGCCAAGGCAAGGATTTTTTCATCAATCTTAACTTTGTCGATGTCGTCATTTCGTTGTTTTCTGTTCACTAATTTTGGACTATTTGTATTATAGGAATTTGCGGATAGTCTAGGAATTCCATTTTTAGAAACTTCCGCCAAGAATGCGACAAACGTTGAGCAAGCCTTCATGACCATGGCGTCGGAAATCAAGGCGCGTGTTGGACCTCAGTATAGCGAAGCTGATCCTGCAAACAAAGTGAAAATAGATCAGGGACGGCCTATTGACACCAAGCAATCATCAGGATGCTGCTAAGTTTTTCAAATGACACCGATCGCGAATAAAACATAGAATACAATACGTTGCCAGGCTTGTGTCTAGCAAGCTTATCAAGCTGTTGAGCAACAAAAAATTAGGTCCTATTGAACGATTTTTTTTCGCTTCGTCTAAAAAAGTTTATACAAGGAGCGTTTTTTATGCTGCTCAACATCTTGAAGCTTTATATACATAAACTATCTTAATTCTATCCGAACTAAAAAACTCTTGAAAAAACCAAATTTGATCACCGTGCGTGCAAATGTATAAAAACTTTTCGTAGGGCGTCCATATACAAGCGATATATAGCTTTTTTTGAATGGAATGATCGAGTAATGAACAATAATTTTGTTTGAGATGTATCTTTATTATTTCTGTAATAATATTAAGAGTAATATTATTATGTTGCGTTGCGTATTGGATATTTTTTTTGCGTTGTAATAATATGGGCTTCTAGCTATTATTATTGTTATTATAAAGAATAAAAAATTCTGCTTTCATGATTTTTATTAGCATTACATAATGTCGTAATCATCAAATAATAATTCCAAAAAACAATGTCGTTTCCACTTTAAATTACTACACAAACAATTTAGCCGTAATAATCTTAGATTTCTAACTACTTTGTGGGGGAAACCAAGAGAAAATCAGAAAGTAAGTTTTCTTTTAGACGTATGTATCATCAGATTTATGAATTTATTATAATTATTGTTAGAGTGTAGTTATGTATATCCGTAATTAAGTCTTGTATAATGTACTTGTGTACCAGTTGTACCGAATAAAAACCAATACAATCTAGTATTAAGTTAATTCGGAGATATGCTTTCTTATTATATCTCATCTCATTACTTATCAGTGGAGGACGATGCAAAATGTCGGAATCGGAATGCCCGAAAAATTTCTCAACTCCTAATCGAGCTCAAGTTTTGCATTCTTTGAATGGCATCTCAGATTCATACAGAAACTTAAAGTTTGATGACGCCTACTACGCTGCGCCTCCTCTGCTCTGACTCTCCACGCTCGACAAAAACCTTTAGAATTTAGAACAAATAGAGATGGAGATGACGAAAGGCTCTCATTTAGTTTTTTTGTGATAAGTCCAACATAATAAAATCTCTTACTCAATTTACCCCGTAAAAAAGCGGCAAAGCGGTGATGGAGATATTAGGCCGAAGAGAGGACCATTTTTCATTTTTTATTTACATTCACATCCACACACGTTTTTAAATGATGAGTTTAGTTTGGTAATTGTTCAGCAATTAACTTGGTGGGCAGGTCGTTGCTTCACAGTGATTTGTCGTTTATAATTCCAACGCCATAGATGGGTAACGCTTTCTCGAATGCCTGGAGTACTAGCGACAGTGAAAAAAGAACTGACGCAAGAATTGATCACACCACAATTCAAACTGCCAAGTCGACGACATCGCTTGGCCACGACTGGGCAAAAGGTTCATCGTGGAAAGTAATTGCAGCTGACGTCAACGACGACGACGATCTTGAAGATCCAGTGGAACGTATGCTGAAAAAGACTGGGTGCCTCGAGAAACATTACGCAGTTCAAGTGGGTCTCATTACAACTTACCCTGCTCTGTTCCTCCTTCATGCTTTTTTATTTCACTTTCTTTTCAAACTACTTCTTTCTTTTCTTTATGTATTTTGATTCTTATGTATGTTTTGATTATTTCAGGAGTGTATCGCAGAAACGAAGGACTGGAGACAGTGCCAGCAGCAAGTTCAAGATTTTAAAGAGTGTATGAAAGCGCACAAGAAGAGATCATCCAAAGTTTTCATCTGAATCTGTAGCTGGGATAAAAGCAATAGTCTCTGTATATCGTTTGTGATTATTTAAAAATGGAAGATAGACCGTTTGCCTACTGGGGGGCTTTGGGATCTGCCGTTATTTTTGGTGTGGGATTTGCCTCAGGAATCCTGTACCGAAGATTATTTCCTTCGGGAAATCCGGAAACCGCAGTCAATACACTCGCGAGGGCGGCAAGGCTGACCGCAATCAGGGCGAAGGGACTAGGTCGTAATCATAAAATGGTGTTTGTTGTTCGCCAAGATTTGGGTATGGGGAAGGGGAAAATGGCGGCGCAGTGTTGTCATGCTGCAATAATGTGTTACCAGAAGGCAATGGTGATGGATCAGGAAAAACTTGACCTTTGGGAAGCAACTGGATGTGCGAAAGTTTGCCTAAAAGCTGAAGGAGATGAAAATACCTTATTTGAACTCCAAAGGAAAGCTAGGGATGTTAAAATTGTAAATGCTGTCGTGCGAGATGCTGGCCATACTCAAGTAAGGATTCTAAGTAAATTATCCTCAAAGATTTCAAGGTTGCATTAAGCACGCAAATTATTTGCTCTTTTCTAATTTTACAGGTCGATCCAGGAACAATAACTGTTCTAGGCATAGGACCGGCTCCGGTTTCAATGATTGATCAAATTACAGGTGATTTGAAATTGCTGTAACTTTCGTGGCGTTAGTTTTATTAGGGTGTTGGTATTGCCGCAGTCATAAATTATTATTACAACATTCAATGCCTAGTTGAGTCAGTTCAGTTATTCATGTGAATCCTTTATTTCGCGATTCTTATAATACCTACTGTAGTTAGTTTTGAGTACATATTGCATCGTTTATGTAATAAAGTAATTTTGTCTGCACGTTTATATAATGTTTTCTATGAAATAAAAAATTGTCCTGTTAACTAAATTGAATTTAATCTAACAAAATATGAGAATCGAGAATATAATAGGTTTGATTTAAAAATAAGTATAACTTTCTCCAAAAACATCTCTGAACAAATCATGCTATAAAAATAATTTCGCATTTTCTAAAAAAAATGTGGCTTGATTTTAAAAAATAAGTTATTCAAAAACTTAATCTGGGCATATATATCCATTCAAACACAAATCTCGGAATTAAGTGGTGTACATATAACAAAGACTAATCACATTTTACACATCATAATTCACAGCAGAAGTTGCAATCGATTGCCTTATAAACATACTTTGTGAAATAATCGAACAAAAATGAACGCTAACAGAAGCAGAATATGGACGATCCGACCAATAAAACGAGTTACGCATACATTAAGATATCCATCGTATCTTTAAATATTATATGCTTAATTCCAATATTTAAACTAGTTAAAATTTTTACATTATTTGCCTACGCAATCGAAACAGTCATACTGATAGATAATTTTATAATACCGGTTTTATAAAACTTTAAAAATTACATTGCCTTCAAAGACTAATGCATTGATTGTTGTTGATTCTCAGGAGAGCTTTTGTAAGCATTATTGCACAGGA
Source organism: Seira ritae (assembly GCA_027744415.1). Taxonomy (NCBI): domain Eukaryota; kingdom Metazoa; phylum Arthropoda; class Collembola; order Entomobryomorpha; family Entomobryidae; genus Seira; species Seira ritae. Next base: position 10,395 of record JAHZNI010002914.1, read on the forward strand.
AGTACAAAGTTTACTAAATGATGTGTTCGTAGAAAGCATTGTTGGCTTTGAAAATTGAAGTAGTAGTGAGCTTAAATATCTTGGCAAATACGTTTCCTTCAGTCAATCAATCCTTTTAAATTATGGGACATTCCTTACAAGTTAGATACAAAATAAAATCATACTTTACACCAGACAAATCTGAATATGATTATTTGAGAACTTACCGTGAATTTTAAGTACAGCTAGAGGCAGGTATTTTGCCATCAAACTTCCCTAATTTAAATATATGCAAGGAAAACAAAAATAAAAAGCAAAAAGTACATATAACAGTTAGCTTTTAAAAATTTAAACTATTTTCGTTTCGATAAAGTCACGAAAATATTTACTAATAATTTTTTAAATTCAAAACGAATTGAACAATTAGTAACAACAAAAGTAAGATTGTGATTAAATATCTGGTTAATCTTTTAAAGGAGCATAAACTTTATTTTTAGGTTGTTTTAGTTGAAACCTATATCTAAATCGTTTTAGATATAGCGACGGAACGGTTAGGATGGTGGCTGGTTTGTCTTAAAAGTATTAGTTATATTACATCAGATTGCTTGTCGTCAACAAATTTTTAGCTTCCACAGATTTATCATTTTACGAATAAGATGAGTAATTTAATTTAAAATCTAATAGAAAAAGGTGAATTCATGCGATTTATTTAAGTTACGTAATTATCAGTGGCACATTATCTTTGACATCATCGGTAGTGAGCCCATTCGATCCAGTTGAAAACCGCTGATGAGGGTACATCTGATGGTTAAAATTTTGGAGAGTGTTTCCCTGTGTGAGAGAAACAGCTTCTGGGGAAGACACGTCGTGGAAGGAATAATTAACAGGGTACCAGTGATTAGGTCGTCGAACATAGGAATTCACGACATGAGGGGCTTCGTTGAATTCTTCCAATTCGTCAGTGAGAATCGCGTCTTTTGACATAAGGAGGAAATACTGTTCTGTCCGCGTTGGCCAAAGCAGATGCGTCATGATTGCAAACGCTAAGCAATCTGCTGAGTATGTTATACCTGAAACAATGCGTTAAAATGAATGCATGGTCTGGTTTACATTTACAGCATCGAGAAAGACGAGATGGTGGCATGCACTTACCTAATAAGGGAAAAGTAAATATTTGCACGACTAAAGTAATGGGTTTCTTTGAAATTCCAACGATTTCCTCTTCCAAGAAAACATTTCGATTTGAATTACTATATTAGATCAAGTACCTCTTTCCAGACATATAAAAGGATATGAACGACCCCGTAAGCAGCCCAAATTGAGAAAATAAATGGTTTGCTCGTCAGCTCCGTGCGCGTTACAGCCCAGCCCTTAGCTAAGACGAGAAGGATGAGCATGAATATTGCCTGGAAAGGAAAGCAAGATAATTCAACATTAACATGACTAAAGGCAACAAAATATGCATGTACATATTCACTATCTTTGAAATAGTCTGTCTTTCACTGACGAAAACACGGAAAGACATTTGATAAAAGTTCGAAGAAAGGTACTTACCCGAGCAATTATGTCCATTACATCTCCAAAGACAGCAAGCCCAGGATGGCCCTCTCCATCTAGAGCGAACTTAAGCACGTGAATGACATTTGATGTAACGGCTGTCAGTTCCAATGCCACACTCGCTGTGAAAAGTTTAGGAACAATGTGTCGCTGGCGTAAAACAGCGTGGATCTGAAGGGGTACCAGGATCAAGTAGCAAAGGAAGAAGACTAGATAAATCTCAACAGTATCCTGCATGAACGAAAATGGAACAAATTAAAGCTTATAGGAAATGCTCTGCACGTGTTCTTCGTGCCCCGTATTTTCATTGTTACTTTCTCCATGCATTAGTACCTGACGATCAAAGGAAAATTGGTATTCCAGAGGATTTTGATTTTTCGTGTAGGGGTTGCCATTAACGAGCCAAATATCATAGTCAATTACAGTTTTATTCTTGCTATATTCCCACTCGCAGGTCACAGGATTTCTGTAGCATGGCACAAGACTAATGTACCAGAACCTGTAAAGGTTGTCAGTTAAGATAACAATATTTTAGAAAATAAAGAATTTGGGCAATATAAGCCTTAATTTATCTTCTAGATCGTTGACTTACTTGGCTTTATTTAAGTCTGATATGGCGTACGTAAACTGATTTCCTTTGACAATGCTTCGATTCGTTGGAACATCATCAGGGCATATCCCATCCTTTGGACAAGGAACTCTTTTAAACAAATGTTCCGTTCCTTGCGGGAAGCAGATTGGATCATGTGCGACAAGGGATATCCGGTCGAACATTCGTCGACATGCTTTGTCCTTGTCTTTAATTAGCCTATTCTTATAAAAGTCAATAAAGTAGCCTCTGTCTAGCACTACCAGCGTCGCAGGATAAATTTGTGGTGGTGACGGAGGCGACGCAGGTGGGCCTTTCGAAGTAGTTGGTTTCGAGGTTGAAACTGCCTTTGGAGGACTTGAAGTGGTAGACGATCGTATCTGAGTCTTTGCCGTCGAAGATGATGGGGATATCGGTACTGGAGAAGATAACGAAGGTTTAGAAGAGCTTGGGAAATTGATGTGATGCATAGTGGGAGACGGTGATTTGGAAGGGTTTACAAATGTTTCAGCCACGATTCCATGGCCAAGAGGAAGTTCCGACGTAGATGTCCTGTTTCCGGTTGGATTTGGAGTAGCGGAGGAAGAATTATTAGCAACTGGAGTAGTCTTTGCATTTACAGGAGTACTTGTCGTTGTTGTCGAGCTGGAGTTGTTTTTGGTGCTCAAAGATCCCACTTTGGAATCATTTTGGGGAAGCACGGCCCTTGGAACACGGATTTTTGGTATTAAAGCTGCTGGAGGAATACTTGGAAGCCTGGCAATTATTCCTACTCTGGGCGAAGGAACAATAGTTATATTCCCAAAAATGAAACCTTGAGTGTCATTTTTATTTGCCAGCTCTGTCTTTTGAAATCCGAACTTGGATAAGAACAAGAAGAAATCCTCTTCGGGATCCCATCTTCCGTAGACATGAAGGCCCAGACTCGGTGTCGAAAATAACAAATTGACTAACAGAACAATCAAAAACGAAAAACTAACGATGTTATAATGCGATCCCTGGGTCCGGGTTAACATTTTGCAAACTGATGCTGACTAATGGTAAACTCAGGTTCAATATTTCGGCTGGAAGATCATGAAGCTCCCGATCGTTGTGGAAAAAGAATTCCTCTCGTCGTGCACTACTACCCTCGCACATCATACCATAATTATATCTGTTCTATCACACCGAAGTATGTATGTAGAGTAATAAATCAGGATTGGATTATTCAAGTGCAGTATAATGCATAAATGAAATGTGCTATATCACAAAACAAACAAAGTAGTGGGATCTTGATGATGTTGTTGTTGTTCAGTCGTAGAAAATTTCTCCAGCAGCTGTCATACTCCCACCTTCAAGATAACAGATTCGGCTTCCTTCCAGCTCCACTTGCCAATTCTTGAAATCCCGGGAGGGTTTTACTGCAACAAAAAGCAAACAGCATAATTAAGTACCCAATTCGACCACCGCAGAGAATCCTATCCATTATGAATCAAGACTGATTTCAAAATTTTAAAGACTTGATTACCCAAAATTTCAAAACATTATTATACTTTGTAGATAAGCGGTAGACATACACGAAAATATTGTCACCCAATTGCGGAAGTCTCTAAACTGACTTTTTTATGTTCTTTTATTGTGACCAAAATAAAATGATGCAAAAAACTGCCAACCGTGCATGACAAACAGCAAATTGACAATATTTTATGCAGCGAACGTACAGCCCCTCAAAATGGAAGATCAATACACCAGACAAACTGTGCAGTAGTTATATTATTTCACGGTTAATTAAACGGTTAGCATGCGATGGTGCTCGCAGATTCAATCCACAATCCACATGCATAGTTTTATGGACTCACTCTATAACACATTGATCTGATGAACATGAGAATGTTTGTGTTTGTTTACCAATGC
>JAHZNI010002915.1:0-14043 GCA_027744415.1 Seira ritae
CCCAACAAACCAACTTAGATATATAAACCAGGAGAACCTTATGCCATTATTGGCAATCTAGATTTCATTGTTTTCTTTTTTCAATCGATTGTAATTAAGATCAGAGCAATACACTCCTTTCTAAAATCGTAAAAAGTAATCAACGCAATTGCAATTGAGAGAAGCATGTCTCCCTAGTCGTTTTCAGAGAATGAAAGTGATCATGTTCATGTTCAAATAAGGAAATAAAAATAATCGATTTCAATTATTCCATTGCCATCCTTTGCCATGTCGCCTTGCTCATGTTCACCAGTTACTGTTTACTGATTATGGCCTTGCCATGTTCAGTTCATTCTCATGTCATGTTCGTCTCAATCTTATTGAAAAGAAATCTGAAATCGTAGTCGTGAATTAATTAAGTATTTTATTTTATTCTTCCCTCACCTCTTCAGTCTAGCTTTATTCAAGCAAAACAGTAGAGCAGTTAGTTACATGCATCTGCGCATCCTATTCAGATTTCATCTTTTGATATGACGATCATTCGAAATATGCAAAAGTAAAATGTTTCAATTCCATTTCATTTCAAACATGAATTATATTTTGCACTTACAATATTGTTTGCTAAGCATTGACAATGAGGATCTCTGGCATAATTTAAAAAAAACTGCATGTGTGTATCATCATTCAATACAGTGATCCTTTGCATGACGTCCGTGCACAACCCATGTTTCATTACCCACTTACACACATCCAGAGAAATGGGAGAATATTATATTGATGCGCATTTAAACATCTCATAAATATTTATCAGTGCTTTCGGCACTGTTTCACGTTCACGACCTTAATTTGCGGGACGTTGACTTTGCCCAGATCTAAAAGCTAGTGAGGATATGCGTTTTTATATATTTATCACACTGCATAATAAATTTGAATCGTACCAAAACTAAATTTCATTCGTCGTTAAAAGCGCGTCCGCGTTAATACTCAGTTGAGTTGTGCATGTCATTTATCCGTTCATTCATACCGACAGCTACAGCTTTTCCCATTGTCTATTTATTCAATCGAATCGAACGGGAAGCGGAGCGGACGTAATGCCAATGCCATAAGCACTATATCCTATACCGCACCGCTACTAAAAATATACAGACCATCACATCACATCACCATCAATCCTCATTGAAACCAATAATATGCAAAGTAGACAAGCGAAACAGACATAATATGTCCCTACTTAAGTACGTAAGTATCGTATTGAAAAAAATTATTTTATCGAGGAAAAGTTTTTTCTTGATTCTAGAGAGCATCAGCATCACGAGGAATTGAGTTCTTGTCACATGATTGTCAATAGGGAAAGTATTAAGGGCTCGGGGAAGGAAACATGACATCATTGAAATCTCCAGAGAAAATGTACAAGTATGTATTCCAAGAAGTTTGTTGTTAGTTTGATGAGGAAAATACTGCAGTGAGTTCACGTAACGGTGGCGTAGCATGTAGAAATGTTGAATTAGGAACGGGTGACATGAGATGACTGCGACAGGAAAAAGGATTTCTGGAAAGAGTAGAGAAAAGGAGGACTTGTCTAAAGGAGCTCTGTCTTCTCGAATGAGATGCAAAGTAGGCAGATGCTCCAGCATCCTATTAGGCAAATCCTCCATCCTTCCTCTCTACCAGACCGGGACCATCATTACCTTACAGCTTGAGTAGCAGATCGTGCACCTCTTGTACTCAATTGCCAATTGCCTTAACAAAGCTATCTACTTAGAAATCTGAAGCATATATGAAGTTTAATGGAGATACAAAGAAAATTGGACAGAAGAAGGGAGGAAGTCAAACAAAATAATGTAATTGTGTACGAACGAGCTTATCTCTCAGGCTTTTTAGTGGAAGTACCTTTTCCTGCAGTAGTAGTGAAGAAGATATAAGATAAAAGGATAGACTTTTGGACCTTTGCCTATCTTTTTGGACTCCCTGGAATAAGGAATAGAGAATGGAATGGAGTAAGAAGTATGAAATGAGAAAGCCAGTAAAATATGTATATGTATGTAGTAGTGCCTTCGACCTCATTGCTTTGCTTTGCATGCTGCAGTCAATCCGGGGACGAGAACGTGCTAACAATGAAAAGTAATGTAAATGGGCGCATGTACAACATAATCATATTATTTTTTGGCTATTTTTTCTCCAGATGGACTACATAGTTCAGTCCGGGCGTGGAAAATCTTATTTTCTCAGAATGTACTTAGTCGTTTAAGTTAAATTGGTATTGGTATTGCTTTTCGGAAAATGGCCAGAAAAAATGAGAGGATTGTACGAGTATTCATCATGGATGCATCATTAAATGATAGATGCAGATAAAAATGAAGCAGTGAATTGAATGGGCGCATATGGTCCACACACACGCGGGCGGACACGACTACTAGGACTACGACTATAACACAGTAGCAACCGTTATGACTTGAACTCGAGCCTACTCCTACTCAACCATCCAATTTTAGTCTATTGGCTTTAGGGAGGATGGGGTTAGAATGATAATGGAACTAACTAAAATGAATGGTACAGCAAATCGGTCACTTTTTATGAGGTCCTCTCATCCCATCCCATTCATCCTTCTTCCTTCGATTCGACGATCACCGATCACCTATATACTCTATTGTGCTCTAGGCTTGTCTGCATCATTCATTGAATATATATTGAATTGCACTGTCTGCATCGTAATTCGTATGATTAGTTATTTTTTTGCTTCCTCGCTCAATCATTCATTGTTCAGTCACTCAGCATTTCTTGGCTTGGAATGAAGGAAGTGACGACCTCATTAAAGCTTCGGAGCATTCAAGTTTTTTTTGTTTCAAAACCGAATAAGAACTTTTAAAAAAATAAATGATAGACAAGCGCATTATTGTTCTATTGTGAAAATGAACTGTTTTTCTTGGACCACGTCCACGAAAAAAATATCGACCACGCAAAACAAAGTTTCTTGAGGAGAACTACATGGTGTGGTGATCGTTATTTATTCCAACACCTAACTCATCATCATCATATATTTACTAACGTCCTTATCAAGTGCAGTAGCTATAGATTTAGAAGACGCATGTGTCTTTATTGCTTATGTAGTTTGTGTCAGCGGATTCATGCTTTCGACTACATTATAAAAAATATCTCAACTCAAACAAACGCGCAGTTTGAGAATCCCAAGGAGCTGCACAACTAACTTTCAAAAAGGAATTCTGAGTCTAAAGGAATTTGCAATTAAAAGCAGATTTAAACTGGCTTTAAGCTCACTTGTTATATCGAAAGTATCCATTCCTCTCACTCTCAAAACTGAGCTAGTCTCAAGTTCATTTGAATACATAAACTGGCTTTAAGCTCACTTGTTATATCGAAAGTATCCATTCCTCTCACTCTCAAAACTGAGCTAGTCTCAAGTTCACTTGAATACATAAGCCTATTCCTTCCGAAAGTTTAAAGTCTTTTCAATCTGAAATCTCTCTAGGCAAAAGACATGCATAAAATTCCAGTTGAGGATTTTCACGCGCGATAAAATAGAGAAAATTCATGTGAGCGAAAAACATTAGATGCAAAAAACGACTGAGTAACAAGACTTCGGAACGGGGAATGCAGAGTGAGACTGATAATTGATATTAAATTTAATTTTATGGTGATGTGGACCGAGAAGGACATGAGACTGGCACTGGCAGCGCGTAATTCCTACCAGATTTTATTTCTCCGTTTTAATTGAATACTGGAAATACATACATACTTGCACACACGTTACGAGTGAGTGGTGGTGATGGTGTATGAAATTAAAAGCAGTTAAAATCGCAATAAATGTTACACATTTCAATTTTTCACGGTCGTTTGTTTGAGTTTCGGATTTGTGAAAGTGAGAGAGGAGAAAATGAGAAACTATTTCTCCAGTGTCAAGTTTCAAAGTTGTTACTGTTACGTTAGATAAATGTAAACGGGAAAAAGATGCTTCGTAGAGCTCTTATACTCTTTATGAGCCATGGACATGTCACAATATGTCATGAGTTATGTTGTGTGACTGAAAGAAAGTGACATACATACATATTTTTTTACAACAGAAAACTTCAGATTTGTTTTTGTGCGTGTCCCTCCCTTTCCCAGTTCCAGCCATGAACAAATATTACAAAATTTCAGTTTTTCTAAACACTTTTTTGCGTGCTAATGGTGAGTTCACACAAGTCTGAGTTTTGTTTGCTTAAATTTTATGTTTTTCAAGCTTTATACACTTATTTTCAAACTTTTCCGTAATCTCATTTCCCCATTGTTTCATAAGTCGTGTCTGTGTCCACAGCTCTCGGTTTGGTTTTTGGTTGCAAAACTATCTCCTCCGTTTTGCACGTTTTCCTCTCTGTCCCTCTCTCTGCTTTCCACATTTTCGCCTGGACCCTTTTTCGCGACTGGAATAGAAATGTTCAGGAATTTGTAGGGGAGGCGGGTGAAGCGGAAGATTATTAAGTATGAACGAAAACAAAGTGGAAGTAGACACAAGCTGATTATGTTTACCTGACCAGAAAGAAATTTTCCCTTTTTCAGAGGGGGATTATTATTTTGGTACGGATGGTTGGTTGGTTGGTCTCGATCCTCCTCTCTTGTTTGGTCGGATGCTGTCCTGGATTTCCATTTCCTCGTTTCTCATTTGGAAAGTTTAGGGAAAAGTCGAGTGGTTTGGTAGTTTGGTTAGGCCTTGGTCCTGGAGGAACTTCAAAGGATAAAAAAAGTTTTTTTTTCGTCGGGATAGATATTTATTGTATACGCAATGCAGTACCATCTTCCACTGTCCCTTTACTGGTAAATTTTGTTGTTTACCGTAAAAAATATATTCCAAGCTATAATATTTAATCACATGTACTTTCACCAAAAAACAGAGTTCCCGTAAAGACCCATAAAATTTAGCTAAATATTATTATGTTCTTGTATCTCTTCTTTAGACCCTCTCAATTCTATTCCCGTTGGCCAGGCAGGCTTTAAAAGTCAGCGACAAAATACTTACGTACGTCGCCACTTCTCCAATGACTTTGGGAAGAGTTATAGGATTTTGCAGATGTGGGACAAGTCGATGATACTTTTTTTAATGTTCAGTTTTATGGTATTCCCTTATCATATTTAATGCATTACGAAGTATATTTTTAGAAGAAATGTGGCATGAAACTTAAAGTTAAAGCACTCTTCAGCGAAATTACATTAAGCGCATGGCCAATAACGCGAAAAAGGTTAAATAAATTGTTTTACCCAATCTACTTTTGCATATGCGAATATTAATATCATTGTCATCAGCATCCTTTTCTCGACAGCTTTGATTTATACTTTAGTAATAGAACTCTCTTAAGTTCTTTCAACATTACATTACATCCATGCATAGCCAGAGAACCAATTCTGGGAAACCTGGAACTCTGGACAATCTCAGACCACCAGAAAGGCTCGCATACGATTCTTTCCTCACATGAAAAATATATTTCATTTTTTTCGCAAGTACATTAAAACGAACAATATGAATCTCAGCATCTGCTCGTGCAGTACTGAAGGACACGAAAAAATCTTTTGAGTGGAGAAAAAAGCTTGGAGGCAGAATACTAGTCATAGTCATGGTTTTACTTGAGAGATGAAGACACTGGCATGGAGTAGGAGGATAGAGAAATTGCATAATATTTGCATGCGATTAGATTACGGTAGATTCTTTTTTTTTTGGCACGGAACTACGGTTCGCGAAAAAAGGATCCTTTTTCAAGAAACGAATTTTCTGCCTTTCTTCACCACAATTTTGGCTTGGCTGACGTTGGTGTTGTTTGTTCGTCTTCATTCTTTTGATAGGGAATGAAACAAATGCCCTTGTGCAATTTTCTGGCAAAACATGAAAGGATAAAAGAGAGAGAAAGTGAATAAGTGAAAATAAATAGAAAAACATTTTCCTCCTTCAAGCGAGAATTGTTTTCGCCGTGAGCAGATGAAGTCATGAAGAACAGAGAAATCTGCTTGGAATGAAGGTCGTCTTCTTCAGTTCTTCATTGTCAAAAAAATACTAGAAAAAATGTGTGTTAGATTGGATGGAATGGAGTACAATTTTTCTTGACTACTTTCGGAAGAAATATTAGAGTCTGGTGTTTTTTTTCTTGGCGAACTCGCAAAAAATATATTGTATTGAGAGCGTTAGAGCTTTTTACTGTTATTACGTGATACTTTTTCCTGAATGAAGTGGTTCTACTCTGCTGGTAGGTTGTGTTGTGAGTGGGGATGCGGGTGACTCAAGGAAAAAAATATATTTCGGATGAAGATGAGATGCCCAATAAAAAGAAGTGATAAAGACCGTTGAGCGCTTATACCTTCAGCAGCATCATCCATATTTTTTCGTGGAATTTTTGTGTGTGCGTTAAGAAAAATAATCAAGTCATTATATGAAATTGCGCATTTTCACCATTCCTTCCTCGCCTACCAAACTGCCTAATTAAAAAGAAGGACATTGAGGAAATCTCTTGAAATTGCTAGATGAGCATGTGCTAGTACTACATAGTACACTGCTGGTAAGAAATTGGGTGACGCAGTTGTGACTGAAATTTAATTTCCGGGTGAATCAATAAAAGTTATTGGAATAGCTCGCAAGGGAGTTAAATGTTCTTGAGAGCGTAAGGAATTTAGTTAGTCTAAGAAGGTGCTCTATAGTGATTGTATACTTATACTTCAGTAGTTTTTGAAAGTTAATCGCTTCTGTAGAAGAATATGGCGTGGAAGTGGAAGCTTTTGAGTATTACTTTACTCTCCAAAGGGCGATTCCTTAACTGCGATCAGCCACAAGATAAAGGTATATCACTTTTACAAAAAAAATTTAATTAAATAAGGTCCTTCGGATGTGAAAATAGCATGTCTGCCCTTGAAACGGTCATCGAGTCATCGCCGTAGTCTCCGCTTTTGAATTAATTATGAAGCTGATAATACTGTAAAATGCAAATGCACACGTCTTATCTATTTTGGAATTCGAACTTGAAAATAAGGTATGAAGATGTGAAGAGTTTTGAAGAAAAAAATTAATGTTTTTTGTTTCAGTTTTTCCCAATGTGCCTGCAGTACCAGGAATGCCTTGTCAAGGAGAAGATCGTAAGTTCAGAAGGGAAAACTATTTTTGAGTATAAAGTCGAGATCTATTGCTATTGTAGTATACGGCTTACCTAGTGAAGTAGAGTTTGCTAAACTTTTGTTCTGTTTTGGGCTTATTTAGTGGCTCATTATTAGCCTCAGCTAATGAGGCTCTCTCCATAGAGTACTCCTCAAATCCATGGGGTCCTTTTAAGCTTCATTATTATTTCATTCACATTCCTCCTTCATTACTGCCAAAGTACTTCACGTGTGTAGTTTGTATTGCAAGTAAATTACTTGAATCAGTTTGGTTTTATTTAGAAAATTGCAAGTATGAACTTTTACTTGAGTTCAGATCCTTGCTTTTGCATATTATGTCATATGGATCCATCACCTGCCTAGACCATATCCCCAGATTGGTTTATATGTCCTGAAAATGCTACTGCTTCTCGAAAAAATTATGCAAATGTTACTGCATACTTCAAAATATGTAGTAAATACTTTCTTTTGCAAAATTAGAGCTTACTACTTCTGCTAACCTGATTTGGCAATATCCTCAATATTTTTTGTCCTCTCTCTGATCCACAGGGAGTATATACCGACGGGGAGCGCGGAGATGGAGAAAGCTGTATCGAGTTAATGGGCATATCTTCCAAGCAAAGAGGTTTAACCGGGTAAGTCAAAGCATCATTTTTACATCTTTATAGCTTATGTGTAGACTGTAGACTACATTAAAGATCATCAAGAGCAAGCCAGGCCCGACCATCCTGCACTGCACTGCAGCCTGGAACTGGAACTGAAAACAAAGATGTACTAGATATTCCATGAGAATATAAAGTAGAGCAATTTTTCTTCCTCTAGAAAATAACTTTTTTCCTCTGAAGTCTGAAGCTCCTCCGCACTGAAGAAGAATATCTCTTCATTTTCTCCTGCAATATTGCCAAAACCAAGTGAGCTGAAGCCAAGTGTAACATGAAACAAATTTTTTTGAAGAGCCTCAGCTTCCATATTTTTTGTACTCCAGAGGGAGAGAGAACGAGGAAAATCAAGTGCATTGACTTTCTATTGTCTACTTAAAAATGTATGTATGTATATGCTATGTAATGTCCTCTCCTCCACTACTACATCTTCATGGATGGTGGTGGTGTGGTGTTCAGAAGACGTATTTTTTCTCTTCCTCCGCCCAACTAGAGCACCTAATATTTTCCCTGCTCTTGCATGATTCCCCACTAATGGGAAAGATAGTAGGATAAAAAAGATTCCACGCGCGCATTCCATTATTTTTCTTTCTTTATATATGCCGGAAGAAGAAGAAAAAAAAACTCATGTTTTAGTTGGGATCTCAAACATGAGGACATGAGGAGACAAGTAAAATCCTTCTTACACGAAGGCTTACAGACACATTTTCAGAATTCCTTTCCTCATTTTTTAACGTGTCATTCCAAACTACTTGAGCCTCACTTTTTTACACGTTTTTAAAATATATTATGTGTCATCGTGTAAAACGCCGAGCGAGCTGTTGGAAATTCCTACGGATCTAATCCTACTATAGTTCCAAATTCATAATATATTACATACGTGGAAAATATTTTGAATCCTTTTCTCTTGTGTAACAAGAAAACAATCACAGTTACAGTTATATTTTGGGAACGTGGGAGGAAAATCTTTTAATTTCCCAAGTGAGATTCTACTCCAGTTTCCAACAAAATATCCATTAAAATAGAAAAAAGCTGACGAGTTGTTGTGAATGTGAGCTACATACATAGTCGTGAGTAGGTATCCAGGACCAAGGACTGGGACTGCTGCTGTTGCTGGTGCAGTGTTGATTGGAATTGGAGGACTAGAAAAAAATATTAAATCTGCGTTCTACATGTCTACATGTTTGCAGAGCAGAGATCCTTGAGTCACTCATTGTAGTCAAGTCAAGTCAGTCAGTCATGCACTTCACAAATTGACTATTTGGATGGGCAAAACAGACAGAAATGTAAATACAGTCCTTGAAAAATTGTAATCTCTCTCTGCAACTGGAAAATGTTTTTGCATCTCATCCCATCCTCCCCAACCTAGTCTAAATCTGAATCATCGCAGAACGAATCTGATCGTTGCTCTTGTGAGTGCTTCATTCATTCATAAACTAAAGGGGGAAATGTCATCTTTCCTTTCTTTCTTTTATTTTCCAAGCGAAAACAAATCCATATCTCTCTCAACTCCTTTCAGACTAGTCAAAATCTTTTAATTGCTTTGCCATATACCACACACATAACACCAGAAGAAGAGCAGGCAGAGATCTGTTTTCTTCTTCTCTAGTTTTCTTTTTTTTTCTCTCGAGTGTTTTGAAATGATATCTGTCAGAGTTTGAGAGATAATAAGCGCACCACCTAAATACACACAAGATTACATATCTATTTCCTTTTCCCCTCCTGCTCTATAGCTCGGCACTCACTCTTTCGGCGAGATCATTATCGTGAAAATTTCATCCTATTTTTCTTTAGCTGTTTAGTTGTTATTTAGTCTTCTCCTCTCATCATTATCATTATATTTGATCTGATCTGATCATGAAGTGAGTATAAACAAGAAACAGAAAGCGTCCACCCGTGTTTTTCCTTTTTGAAAATCAGAGCTTAGATTTCGATTTTTTGACTTTGTTCAGAGTTCACTGCGTAGTTGAAGTAGCGTAGTAGTTTGTTGGTGGATCTTGTTCTTATTTTGGCAGACTTGACTTGAAAAGGAGTAAGAATCTCCTCAAATCTCTGGTTCTGTTCTGGTGAAGAGTGCAATTTCTTCGCGACTCTTGGAAAAAACCAAAATAGCCAAATTGAAAACCGCTGACTTCACTTTCCACTCCAACTCCATGTGTCCTTAGTAGACTTGCTAGACTCTAGAAATACTTGACCGAACACAACGTAATTTTGGTGTAAAAAGCCAAGGAAAAAATCACTTCATGCCATTTAGAACACCGGTGGTGTGGCGTGATTTGCTTGAAAACCACGTTAAAAATTCAAAGTTGGATGAGGGAAAAGTCAAAGAAAGGCATTCATGACATGAGTCAAAGTCAAAAAAAATCATTGGGGTTGTTCATCGAGAAGTTTCGGATAGATGGAATCATTCATTCCACTCCTGTTAATGCCGTGTTAATTTAATGGACATCTCGAGAACTGCGCACACTCAAAAACTAGAAAGCATTCTGTTCAGCTTTAGCTATCCGGTTAGTAGTTAACCTGAACAAGGTGTCGATTTTACCGAAACTTCTCTGTGCAAAATCCCTCTTTGTTGTTTTCATAAGCTTCACGATTCCCGTATGCCATGCATTTGATTGTGTATGCAACAACAATGATGCGGTTTCGTTATATCACGAGTTTGCATAAAACGTTATGCAATGCTATTATGCAGTGACCCTGCTCAGCTCACTTTCTAGGGCTTCCAAGAAAACTGCTGAAGACAGCTTCTTGGAAAGTACCAGAAGAGTAGACTTAATCTTTTAAGGAAAGGTTTGATAAGATACTAGTATTTACCTAGAACACTATTATTGCATCTATAGCTCTTTTATGTATATATTTAGCTCTTATTTGAGCACAGATTCACTCTCAGAGTTTTAATGGAACGAGGAGTTTAGTTGTACCTCGGGACGACGACGGGAACTTCTAGTCTTTAAAGGTTTTATCGCTTTTTCTGGATATGGGCTTAGGGGCTTTGTGTCGTTAGTCAGTCGCTCCCCTATTCTCTCTCTCTCTGACTCACAGTCAGTCTTCCTTCCTTCGTGCTTGTTTCTTGAACTGTTCGAAAACTCGGCATCGGCATAGTCATATTTATTTTTGTTGTTTAAGTTGGAGGAGAAAAAGAGGGTCGGTCGCAGTCGCGGGTTTTCTGTGTGTGTGCTTGTGGGAGAAGTTAAAGTGTGAAGAGAGGAAGATGATAATGATGAAGTGTATTTATAAATAGTGGAGTAGTTGCTGAGGATTGAGTCTGAGACTGAATGACTTCTCTTCGGCTTTTGGAAGAAAAAAATTTTCTGTGAGACGCATAATATTGCACTTTACGATTTTTTCATGTTATGTATGCGACCTCAAAGGAAAGACAGTAAAAATGAAAATGCATTTGAAAGAAGAAAAAAAATAGTATAAAGACTTTTGATACGAAAAAATTGAGAGCACGATCATAATGATGATGAGTCGATGAGTATGAGAGGTTCAGTTTGTGCTTGAGTTTTGGCAAGGACAAGACGAGGAAAAAAAGTGTTTGGAAATAATCAGCGAATGAGTTGTTTGACACATTTTGGAAGGAATTGCATAAAAACAAGAGATGCTTTCTAGAGCGAGAAGAGTGTTAAAATATGACTTAAGTTTCGATTTGGATAATTCTGGTGTAAAGTGAAGGTGGTCGTGGTCGTGGCTTGCTCGAGGACTGTTCGAAGGTGTTTCGTGGACAAGAAAAAAACAATATTTAATTGATTAATAATTTTCTTTCCGATAGAGAGCATTCTGTGCCTATTGCAATGACCGGATATGGGGTTTAGGACGGCAGGGTTTCAAGTGTACGCAGTGCAAGCTGCTGGTCCATAAAAAGTGTCACAAACTGGTTAGGCTCGTGTGTACAAATGACGCGAGTGCCACTCTCCTGTCAACATCATCCACTTCCTCTCATCCAGGCAATAGCGCCGAGTCATCCATGTACATTGAGGAGGGTCAAGGCCAACATCCACACCATCTTAATCAGCACCACCATCAACAACATCATCATCACCATCATGACAGGAGTAGTAGCAGCCATAGGTCAGGCGGCGGCAGACAGAATGGCGATAGCAGTGGAATCAACAGTGGAAGTTACAAATGTAAGTTTATAATAATTAATCAATATTTTAGGGTCAACGAATCAACGAAAAATATATTTTTCCTTAAATCATTCGTGGACTTTGACCTTCAGAAAGATTAAATCGGAAACCAAAAATAAACCACAAACACGCGAAGTGGTTTTTCTCATTTTCTCTTTCAAACTTTTTACGTAATATGATTGTGGTCTAGAATTTTGAGCTATGATATCAGTCCTTCTAATGTGCTAGTGCTACATGGGCGTATTAATATGATGTTTTTCTTGGGTAATTTTAATGATTAAATTATGATTATCTTTCCAGTGATCACGAAGGAATCCCCAGACTCGGATTTACCAGCGGGTCTTGGGATGCCCAGATCTGTTTCTGATACATTCCCAGTGGAGGAGAATAGCAAGCCTGATGAGTCACTAGAGCCCGGTTCCCAACGCCAGTATTGCTTGAATGACTTTGAGCTAATCCGTGTAATTGGACGCGGCAGCTATGCCAAAGTACTTATGGTAGAGTTAAAGAAGACGAGTAGGGTTTACGCGATGAAAGTTATCAAGAAGGCGCTTGTCACGGATGATGAGGTACGTGTTTATTTTCTAAAATAAAATAAAATTCCAAACATGTAAATGCTATTTATTTTTTATGTTCCGTGAAATTAATTTGGTTTGGATTGCGTTTGGTAGGATATCGACTGGGTGCAAACGGAGAAACATGTTTTCGAGCAAGCCTCAAATCATCCGTTTCTCGTTGGCCTTCACTCTTGCTTTCAGACGCCTAGTCGTCTTTTCTTCGTGATCGAATTTGTACGAGGAGGTGATCTAATGTTTCATATGCAGCGACAGAGACGATTGCCAGAAGAACATGCCCGGTTTTACGCAGCTGAAATTAGCGTTGCACTTAATTTTCTACATTGCAAAGGTAGAGAAAATAAGAAAATTGGCGGTGTCTTCTTTTTTTCCTTTAATTGGAAAATTATTGTGTATAAAATGGCCGCTTTATGACGTCTCTCTTTCCGTCGTAAGCGAATCTAAATGGCGATGAGTATTTAAAACGTTGCGCAGAATATCATTTTATTTTGTACCTTTTCAGTGATTCTCGAGAAAACAATCAGGATACCTCGATCCTTGTCTGTGAAAGCTGCATCTGTACTGAAAGGTTTC
Organism: Seira ritae; assembly: GCA_027744415.1. Classification (NCBI taxonomy): domain Eukaryota; kingdom Metazoa; phylum Arthropoda; class Collembola; order Entomobryomorpha; family Entomobryidae; genus Seira; species Seira ritae. Next base: position 13,042 of record JAHZNI010002915.1, read on the forward strand.
CTCAACAAGAACCCCGCCGATCGACTTGGCTGTCATTCCGAAACTGGCTTTATGGATATTGTACATCATCCATTTTTCAAAAGCATAGAATGGGATTTGGTATGTGAATTAGAATCCTTTCCAAAACAGTTATTTTTCGCCCCTGTCAGGCACTTACTTCTTTCAGGTGAATAATGCTTAAAAATTCTTATTTGCAGCTTGAGAAGAAGCAGATTTCTCCACCGTTCAAACCAAGATTAGAGTCTGACCGAGACTTGGATCATTTCGATCCTCAGTTTACTTCGGAACCAGTACAGCTAACACCCGATGATCCGTAAGTTATATTGTATACTTAATGTAGTTTACCTAACGTTTTCGAGTACTTTTTTATAAAGTCTTTAATTTCTTTTCTATTTCTTATTACAGGAAAGTAATTGAGAAGATAGATCAATCAGAATTCGAGGGATTCGAATACGTCAATCCTCTCCTAATGTCATTGGAGGATTGTGTTTAAAATTCTTTCGATGAAACTACCTAGGATTTGTTGGTCAGCCATAAAACAAACTGTATTATTTCCTTTGGTCAAATACAAAGTCGCCGCCGCTCGCTCGCTTGTTTTCCTGGCACATTCTAAGAGAATCAGGTTACATGTCTCCTTTTAGCTGAATCAGAGATTACTCCAAAATCACTACTTCTTTATTCGGATATTATACACACGCAATGAAAGAGAAAAAATGCTCAGCTACGCTCCGATATAAGTTTGTGCAATCAAAAGGGAATCGGTATAATAAGTTTGAACAATTCCAACTGACTTCTAATTATATTTCATCGGAAAAATTGCCAAGAAAAAAGTACATAATTTTTATATAAAACAATCGATTCTTTGAAAATCATTTCAACAATCTAATACTACATAAGTGTGTGAATTAATTATCTAAAATTATTTGTCTATATAAAAAATATGTTTGTTTTGTTAAGTATTGTTATGTTTAAAAAATCACATAAATATTTCAATTTGTTATA
>JAHZNI010002917.1:0-11757 GCA_027744415.1 Seira ritae
AAAGAACAAACTGTGAAGAGGAATTTAATTCTTTTCCATTCTTTCATTCATGCAAGGAGGAGAGACATCATAAAGCAACGGAGTGCGGTCATAATGCATGTATCTCTCGCTTTAGTTTGAATGTATGGCCATAAAGATATCGTTTATTACAATGAATTGCGGTGGGAAAGCAGCCTGAATCAGAAAATGTTTTCGTATTTGTTTGCCTCGGGTTTGTGTTTTGAACTGGTCAAATATCTTCAATTCGCGTTTTCCACAGACAAACATTTACTATGTTCGTGAGGCTTAACTGGGATGGATGGGTTGATGGACATACGGAATGAACGGCTCATGTACATGTTAGAATAATATCCAACGGCCGATTATCCAGTTCCACCTTACCATTGTTTCTCTTGTGAAGAAATGAGTTTCGATGATGGCAATTACTCGATGAGATGGAAATGCCAAGATGTAGGATTTTCGACTCTCGGATAGGGAAAAACGGAAAAAGAAAATTATTTTCAAGTTTGAGCCTCTCAAAGCTTCATCAACGCTCATGACTCATGATGCGGACGATGAGGATATGAATACGAGGAAGGCTCTGTGTAACTTGTAGTAATAGTAATACATGGACTTGTGCCTACTTAGAAAAGCGCGAGAAAGTTTTTATTCCAATTTTTCTCTCGGAGGAACGAATCGTCGATGTTGATGCTGAACAGTAAAAACAGCAACGAACATAGGTAATGAAATTGAGAAGCAGACGCTCATTTCTCCTTCCATAGCTAGAAGCATTGAAGTGGAAAGGTGGGTAGAAGTGGGTAATGCATAAGATAGGTACGTGTGCATGGAAGAAAAAGGCATCATCATTTGATCGCCTTTTATGAAAGGCGAAGTAAAGGATGAAACAAGGCAGAGCAACCTGAAAACGAAAGAAAAATACGAGAACATTGAGCAAATACTTGGGGCTCATAAAGGAAATGCTTGAATGTGTACTCTACGCTAGAAAGAAATACAAAAGGTGTGCTGGGTGTAAGTACAAAATAACATTTCATATCAGACTTTTGATTTTCCCTCATGCTTCATTCGTACCAATGGCATTAACTCTTTTGACTTTCTCTTCCTGTCTAACCTAACGTGTTTATTTTTTCCCCGATCTAAAGTGATTGTAGGGACATAGACGTTTGATTGAGATCTCCCATCGCACTTTGATTTATATCATTATATCAGCTAAACGTATGCTACAAAGGATCTTGGAAAAAAAGAGGACCAAAGCAGGCCCAACGTCTGCACTTAACGCTGAGAACGTGAGCGAAAGATGAGGGAAACGTGAGTTGATCTTGTTTGCTCTCAATATTGTTTCTGTTTGAGGGAAATCAGAGACGACAGAGTCAGTTTCCTCTCTGCTTTTTTAGGTACTTGGCATAGGACTAGGACGCAACAAAATGAAAAGTTACTGTCATGAAGTCATAAAATATAGTTACTTTTTGTGTGCACATATTGTGACATGTATGTACATATGTATATCTGGTCCGAAAAATAAGGCAAGGTCATCAGATCCGAGTTTCTTGTTTACCTTTTACTTCACCGTCCGCTCCGACACTCTAATTTATCAGAGCTTGCAAAGCACATTTCATGCGGCATCGGCACTTCAGAAGAGTGACAATTAACTAATGGAGGAAATGTTACACGTGAAAGTGGTAGGTGCAGAAGCTCATACTCCGACTTTTAATTAGTAATGCAAAATGGTAGTGCAATGTAGCACTTTCGATACGGAAATTACGGCGGCTCCAAAACCAACTAAACATGATATTATGCAATCAAGGTCGTTGCTAGCTATTTTTTGTCAGCCATTATGATGTGGTCACGGTCGCCCATCTCCCTAAAACTCTGAAAATATCATGTTATCTGTATGTAACACATAGATGTAACATGAAGTACGCGTTAGCTGCATTTTTGGTCCTTAAGAATTAAGAATGACAACATCGTAGCTACGACCTTGATTACATAGATTAGGGTTGTTTTGGAGGGTATTCCATACAAAACGTGCGTGAAAGGTATCGTAATTTTCAGAATGGCAATCCTTTAGATGATTGCTACAGTTCAGAACAATAGTAGCGTTTCAATCACTATGCACCACAATCAAACGTCAAGGATGCTATGCTATGTTCATGAATTGCAAGTTGAACTTGATTTCATATCCATCTAATATCCAATCCATCAAAAAAATTCGTCGGAACAGGCAAGGCATGCCTTATTTGACGTGATTATGGCATGACCTCGAACATCACTAGAAAGAAAGTAATCGTAAGAAATTAACTTTTATGATATAATAACCAAGTTAAGTTCCTTGTCTGTAGCCACTGGTGCATGCACTTATTAGGATCACGCTAAGCGTAAGCTATACGTAGATACTTATGTTTTCCTGTTGTGTGTGGTCCCGTCCGTCCGTCCGTCCGTCCTGACGATAACTCTTGAACGAATTCGAATTTTTCATCTTGTTTTTTTTGCAATCGATTCCTCTGGCCAATATCTTGGCTAAGTTCGTTGATGGGCAAGATTCGTTAACTCCTTCCACCGTTAAAAACCGTTAAAAGTTTCAAAATTGTCAAACTTAAGTGAGGCATGCTCATATAGGATTTCTGACCTCAGGAATCGATTGGAAATGTCCAAATCAATTTTAAAAGCGTCCTTTGCCGTTAAAACCGTTAAAATTTCAAAATTGTGAATTTTAAGTGTAGCATGTTCATATGGGTTTTCTGACATCAGGAATCTATTGAAGATGTCAAATTTGATTTTAAGTGCTTCTTATAACGTTAAATTCCTTTAGAATTTTCAGACATGAAAAAAGTTGTTTATGAAATACCTATACCTTCTTCATATAAGGAAGATGATAAGACCATGATTATTCATGAAACATTCGTACCCCAAATCCGATTTTTCACAATTCTATATAAAATGCATTTCTCTATCTATGCAATAAATTTGAACTCATTAAAATTTGTCGTTTTAAAATTAGAGCAATGCCAATCTTAAGGCGTGATCCTACCTTATGACTTTACGAGGTTTATTTATTATCGGTGTATTATGGTTTTCACCTCTTCATAATTCTCAAAACTTCCTTGGTTTCGACAAACTTGCAATTTCTCATTATGGTGTAGACAATGCCCAAAATGATCACGAGAAAGGTTGAGCCGTACAACGTGTTCGGCCTGGGGTCAGGGGCGTAGTTACTCTTTTGAAAGTCATGGTGTATCTTCCTATACTCTCGTTGATACTCAGCAAGGTTCTGCAATCTTTCCGCTAGATCCTTCCATGCTAGGCCTTTTTCCGTGGTGTAATTTCCCTTTGGAACACCTTCCAAGTTCCCATTATTGTCCGAATTACCATTCCCCAAGTACAGTTGGCTAGCTTCCCATGCTCTGCATCCCAAGGTACTTGTGTTCATGTAGGTCACGTATCCATCCTGAACGATCTTCTCTATAACTTCGTACACGCAGTCGAACAAAACATGGAGCCCTTTGCCTTCGGATGAGATATTTAGTTCATTCAACACATTTTCATCCTTCAAAATTGTCAGGATTTGCGAACATTCCACAGAACCTATTTAACAGGCGCACAAAAGTTATAATTTAAAATTTAAATGTAAAGGAAGCAAATTAAATATAATTTTAAAAATTTACCTTTGTGTTTCTCAATCATTCGGGCAAAACGGAGTAAGGTATCCTTACTCCGCATTGAATCAATTAGGCTAAAAGCCTCACAGAAGAACTTTAATTCAGCATGCTCCGCACTCTGTAAATTATTGAAGGTTTCGTCAAATTGGAATGTCTGTGTTAAGTAAGTGGGTGTCATACTTGTATTTTCTGTTAGACCTCATTCATGTCTGATTGACTTGATGACATCTCTGTCAAAATCTGGACCTGGTTGGAGCAACAAAGAAACTATAGACTTTGACTGGAACTAAAAGAATCTCTGCAATTGGATATATTTCAGGATAAACAAATGAGTTTCTATTTTCAAAACTGGGATTTTCCCATGATAGTTTACACTTTATGAACTATGGCGTCAGGACTAACGATATCTTCCATTATCCATTGCATTATACTTACAATTCAGGCTTGGCGCTGGCGCTGGGCAACAATCAGGGGGTGGACAATATAATATTGTCCGGACAATAATGGGCAATATCAAACTTGGAAAACGGACAATAATATTATACTATGCTGATATATACATACCAGGATAATCATGGAGTAAAAGGGGCGATGTGATACCATAATAAACGAAATATTGTCCATTATTACCCATTATTTTCCATATTTTCCATTATTTCCTGTAAAGTCCATTATTTTCCATGTCCTGGAAAATAACGAATATTGTCCGGACGAAATCCATCTCTGACTTACATATATATCTAGAAGCAATGAAACCGTGCATAGTCAAGCAGTCGGGAGAGATGGGAAAGAATGCACGAAGCGTTATCAATATGTTATCATTATCTCATCTCAATTTTGGTCTATTTGCAAATTCGCAACCTCGATGGATTAAATGAAGCATTCTATATTTATTTGTGTTGTTTTTTTCCAGTCCATATTTTGGGCTAACTATTTTATTTTGCATTAAGTACTTGGTTCATGAGATAGGTAATGATTTTGATTATTTTCGCAAATTCATAACATTGCATGCTAATATGATTTGAGACGTCACTGATCTGGGATTCTTTCACACGGACTCAAGCAACTGAATAATGATATGATTGAAATAGATATGATAACAGAATAACAGATTATAATGTGCTTTTCCGTCAACACAAACGTACTCCCGGTTCGGATTTGAAACGATTGAAGACCGGTAGGCTTTTTCAAGTCGATTTAATAATAATTGCAACAAGATCTCACATTTACATTTTTGCATGCAAATAAATTACTGGAATGAAAATACTCTAATAGCCACACCATGCATACAGACAACATTATTTAAAATTCAATCCCTGACCCGCTGGAAATTTCGCGAATTGCATTTGAAAATAACATAACCACCGAGAAGGGCGCAGAAAAAGAAATAACAGTTCAAAAGGCATCAAAAAAGGAGCGGTGGCAAAGAATTATAATAATGAGATGATTCTAGGAGTTTTAGTTGTAGCTTGTAGCAGTGGCGCAGCAACGAGGGGGGGCAAGGGTGGGCAATTATATTTGTAAGCAACTAATTTACATAATTCCTGCTAATGTATTTAGCATGGTAGTTTCGATTTCCAAGGGGGACAATTTGCCCACGCTGTCCCCCAGGTTACTGCTCCAGTGAACGGTTGTAGCATGAAATAGAAGATGATTGATACTGATACGTATATAATGTCTGCAAAAAAAGTCATATGCAAACATACTATAATATCTTTTAAACTCATTGAATGCAAAATTCACGCGCAGGATTGTTAAATAACCATATGGCCTTGATCCATAAAATCACATACAGATCATTCATAGAATTATTTGTGACAGTTATAGATACACACACCGTCACACCGCATTACATATTTCACTCACTCACTATCAGTAAAACTTTACTATCCATTACGATAAATTACGCACTAAACTTCTAATTTTGAATATTTTACGGTGGTGGTGGCAGTAGTAGTGGTGAAGGTCTTAAAATTATGCAACGGTGGTTTCGGTTTGTTTGTTTGGTTATTCTGTTATAAATATAATAACATGACACTATATACATATTATGCACCTCTGTGCCATCTGCCTTTCCTAAAATGTGTAAGGCAGAAAAATTAGAATCCCATGGTGTCATATTACCAACTTAATTTACAGTCTCATGATCAGATACAAACTTTTCTCTACAATTCACATAAACCTTTTCAAGTTAGGGATCGTCCATTTAGTATGTCGCAGCCGGAGGAGGAGGGAGGGATATAGGAGGAGCGTGGGTAAATGGCAGAGTGTATGCAAATGAGTGACATGAAAGGAAGGGAGAGGTCTGAAAATTGTTTTTTTACGCGACGTACTAAATGGACGATCTCTTATTGTCTATCTGAAGTAATTTACGTAGGTACGTAAGTAGTGGATGGCACATGACCTTAACAAGACCAGGGACCTCTGGTTATAACCATATGCTGGGTGATAGTGATATAGATGACGGGATTATGCATTTTTTTGTCGACAAAATTATGCGCTTCTTCCTCTAAGTTATGCGTTTTATGCAATAGTCAAAATAGATACTAAAACTCGTGCATTTGTAGATGTAAAGTGCAACAATTTCAGTAAAATTACGAGTTTTCCAACCAAATATACTTTTTAAGGGCCAAACATTGCTTTCTTAGAAGAAAAAATTTATCTTTACTTGATCTAATAGACTTTTTAAACTTTAAACAAAAATTACCAAGTTTTGCCATTAAAACCGAAAAAGACTAAACTAGGCTACTGAATTTTGAAGAAAAATTTAAAAAAATGACCACGAAATCATTCAAAATTTGCTATTTTTTCTCTCTCAAAGTACCAAAATACGCCAATTATGCACTCGAGCGTTGTATTTATGCAATTATGCACGAATTCACTAAATGTCAATGCAAATTATGCAAAAAATTTTGTTAAAAAATTGCACTATTCCTCATAAAACATGTTCTAGTTCCGGGAAAAGTTGATACTTGAGGTGCTAAGAGTCATTATGCAAATTCTGCGAATTATGCATTTCGTCATCTATACTGAGATGGCATTTTTTGCAGATAGTAGGCAGAATAGGCAATAGGCTAATAGGCATAAGCAGCTTTTTCATGATGTTTCGGCGTTTTGCTTAGGAGAACGGGGAACAAAGCACAGCCCAACTGCAACCAACCCAAGCAAATATCAAACAGCAAACCAGTAATCAAAGCAAAAGAGTTGCCATACCAGCACCAGCAGCATAGCACAGCTGTAGCTGTTTCCTTCTATTTTCATTGCTTCCCTTTCCCGTTCTCATTTCTCGTCCTTTTTTACCTTTACAAACTACATCCAGCTAATCAATTCAATTTAATCACCCACGATCTGATTGGTCATGTCATGTCATGCCGACTGATTTAAAGATTTTGTGTCATGTCACAGTACAGTGCTTTATTGTTAGTTAGTTCTTGTGCTTATCATGATTATGATGACTTATACTTAACTGTGAAAGTTAACTATGTTTGAGTTGAATTGTTGAAATTCACAATGACCTTAAATTCCAACTACTCCAACAAGGACCTTTTCCTAAACCAGTCTGGTTCGGATACTTCTTGCTTCTTTTGCTTGCAGCCCTGCAAAAGGAACAACTTGCCCTTGCCAGGATCCTCAAGGCCAGGCCCAGAGGAAAATAATTTTTGCCTTCGTAAAGTATCAACTCTCCTTGAATTACTATACGGCACTGACATTAACAAATCAGATGAGCTGAGGCGAAAGTTCCTGCCGTTATTAGAGGACAATTCAGTTGTGCGGACATGCCAAGATTGCTCCAAAATGACGAAGGAGATCACGGTCCATTATGGCCTTATCCAGAAGATCAAAGTTCGGGTGAGCGAGTGCATTAAAAAGATGCATGATGTCATGTCAACAGCAACGGCGAAGGCAGAGAATGAGAAGGGACCCAAACAAAATGGAAGGGGGAGAGGGAGAGGAAACAACGAGCACCTGCACCTGCTACAGGAGCCTGTTGGAACTTTGAGAACGGAGACACTTGGTAAAATATTTAAAATTGCGGATTGACTTATATAATTAAGGGCAGTTACTTCCAGTTAAAATAAAAATAAATGTCAATATATTTTCTGTTTTTAGACCTGATAAAAGCGATTGTTCCGTGTCATAGTCCGGAAGCCCTTGACACAATTCAATCACTGGCCCAAATTGTAAAACGTGAAGTGGAAATGGACACTATCACGTATTCCGACTCCGTCAATAGCATTCCTCCCCCAACTCCAACTCCAGTGACACCTCTGCCTGATACCTTGAGTATTAAGGAACCTGCCGTGTCGATGTCTAGAAAAGTGAAGAAAAACCAGAAAAAGAAGCGGAAACAATTACAAGCCGCAGTTGTAGGAGGTGGACAAATTGAGATCAGAGGTAAATAATCAATCATCCGAATGAATGAATGGTTTCGTATATGTTATCATTTAAGTTATTTTATTAAGGAATGATTAATGATTTGTATTTCTAGAATTAGAACAACCACCTCCAACGGTGGATGGACATCCTGCTGAGGAGTCGCAGTCGGTGAAATTCGAGTTCGAGGACGAATCAGGATTAGATCATTCATATCCCAATAATCACGACGAAGATGACTGCTTCCTCCATATGCCATCTAATTCTAATTCTGACTTCAGTAATGGTAATGGTTCTAGTCAACCTCATCAGGAGGAGGAGGAGGAAAGCAGTTCACTTCCGAAACCTGTCCAGAGTAATAGCAATAGAAATAGAAAGAAGCTTACTAGAAAAAGGAAACGCTTATCCAGCGACGAGACCTCCTGTTCCTTATGCCGTGCAGAGTTCCGTAAAAACGGCCAGCTAAGACTCCACATGGTTCACTATCACTGCTCGGAATTCTTCCCGCGCCACAAGCTTGACTCCGTCACGGATTCCCAATACCAGAAAATTATGGCCGAGCTCCTCTTCAAAGATCTCGAGTCATCGAGCTCCGAAGGGAAGAAATGCTGTCCGTACTGTCCTCAATTCCTCCAGTCTCAGGATCTCAAAGTGTACAAGATGCACATGGTCTCCAGCCATTATGAAACCCTGGAGAAGAGACTGATGGCGATTCAGAGTGACCCTAACCTCTCCACCCTACTGGAAATTACTAATCCTCAAGGAAGGATCTGCGAATGTGGAATGTATGTCCAGAGTGCTTCAAGCCAGGCAGCGCATGGCACCTTCCACTGTCCCTTGGCTACGGATGAACAGATTTCGGCTAATGAATCTTCGCGCCGGAAGAACTTCAGTTTCATTGAAAACTTCGATCCTGTTCCGACGGCCACTGAGGATGGCGTTGAAAAAGTGAAGTGTAAATTATGCCACGCCATCGTTTCCCGAGTGTCGGCTCGCAATCACTGGAACTTTTCCTGTGTGAAGGGGAAGCGATGTAATCCGAAGAAGACTGCTGAGCGGAGTAAATACCCCAAGTCCTGCCCTTATTGCCATTATGAATGCAGTGAAGTGAGCACTTATCACGGCGCTATGATGCAACAACATCTCGCGCGATTTCATCCTGAGCATTTCTTCCTCAAAGAATGGCAAGAAGCATCGACATCGAAATCGACCTCCAGTGTAATCCTAAAGGACCAGTTCCAAAAAATTATTGCGGACATCCTTATCCCCCAGAGTATTCTTACAGTGGGAAATGCAGGTGCATCTTGTGCATTCTGCGAGAAGAGCTGGCTCAATCAGAACCTCAAAGCTGGAATGAATTACTTCAACGTGAAAATACATCTTCTAAATCGCCACAAGAAGGAATTGAATCTTCAAACTTGGAGTCATCATAAATGATACTAGTCCTAGTTTGGAGGAGAGGCTGAGAGATTGTAATCCCTGTGGGATGCACTGTCCTTGTGGGGTGTACTTACCTCAGGGAACAAGTAAATCAGGAAATGAAGGGAAAATTCATAGGAAGTACTGCAAGCTCAATCCGAAGAAAGGAAGCTACTCTAACGATGAACAGGGACAAGATGAGGAAACTGGGGAAGCTATCATCAAGGAGGAAGTTCTGTATGAGGATGAGGAGGAAGGGATATCCATGGATTATGATTCGATCGATCCCCTCCAGATGGATTAAAAGAAGGGGTTAATCACTGCAGGCATTTCCTTATCACTTTAATATTTTTTTTGTATTATTAATTATTTGATGCATTATGCATTATAATTTATTTGTCAGTTGCAATTAAAATTGTTACAATTAAAATATATAAAAATTAATTTATTCCTCACCGCAATTAAAATACCGAAATGTCATTTTGGTTTCCTCATCGTCATCATAATTTTTTAAGTGAACCGTAATTTTAAGTTATTTCTATTTTATTAGAATTTCTGACATATTTTATTTGTTGCATTAAAAGCACAAAACTAATTAATAAATAATAAGTCAGGTTAATTTTCCTTGATGATCTTGATCCTTCTTCGTCTTCGTTGTAATGTCTTTGCAGAATTTTCTCTTTGTTTTTTTTTGTGTCATTATTAGCTTGGCTAATTATTCGACACGTGTCTGGTCTAGACAGTCTTTGTACATTACATTTGTTTTTATAATATGTATATGTTGATTAATTATTATTTTAATAAAATTCGATCAGGTGGAGGAACTAATTTCAAGAAATTATAGCATGACTGCATACATTAAAGTCAATGAAATGCATACATTTTTTCTTGTTAAAACAATGTTTGTAAAAATAAAAAAGAGAGTCTTATCTTGTTTAAAAAACTTTGTTGCATGTCAGAAATCAGTCTATCATGCCACCGCCACCCACAACATCATCATATCATTCATGTTCATCATATCATCATCACATCACATATACTTATATGCATGTTCCATTTTGCCTAAAAGTAAGAAATAAAAGGAACAATCGAAAGACAAGTAGGTGGAGGTATACAATCTTTGTTTTTATTGTTTTCCATTTTAAGCTTATTTGCAAACAAGCAATTAAAAACTTCATGCCAATGAACTTCATATATTTATTATTTAAGAATACGATGCCCGTAGCTAAACTTGCCGTGTCTGGATAAACAAATTATAAATATTCTTGTTACCGTGTGCCTTGTCATGTCATGAGCATGATTCCAAGTAATAAAGGAATAATTATTAAAGTCTGGAGTTGTTCCATTTCGTAACGAATTTGTAAATGATAATTGACATCAATGAAATATTTGCTCTTATGGGTCTATGGCCCTCGAAGAGTTGAAATAAATCGCATTTTACATTACATTTAGTCACGAACGAACTTAATTACTCTGAAGCTTGGGTTTAAGTTATTGGCTTTATATATAGACCTCCGAGTTTGCAAAACTCCAGTGCATTTTGTTTCGGGCAGTTTTCACCACACAAGTCTACAACTTATACTATTACATATACATAGACTTCCAAAATGTTTTTCACTTTCAGCAGTGATTTTAGTTTTTTACTGTCTTTGTAAAATTTGGAGAGATTCCTCCACACAGAAAGGCGGACAAGAAAATAACAATACGCAGGAAAGTGTGAGCAGTTCAATTAAAAAATTCCGGTTGTTTCCCATTTCCATGCCAATTATCGATGGAATGTATACTCTGTACTTAGCTCGAAACTGTACGTAAATTTTGCTCCAAATGTGTAATAATTTTATATTGCTTATTTATGCATTATATAGTGTTGGAGGGCATGCTTTTTTCATTGCAGCAATTAAGGAAATTTTTTCCTCTTGAGCAGCTGAGGAAATTTCTTTCGGGGAACGCCCTTTACATGGGAAAAAGAGCATCCAGCGAAACAGCAAAAAAATCGTTTTTTTTTTGTCCAAAGCGAAAAAATTTCCATCAAAAAAGCGCTTTTTGCCAACACTGTGTATTCTATTTAATGAGATTGCTTTTATCTCTGAATTATTATTTATTTCACAACGTCAGATTGGCCATTCTCCTTTCAGATGGAATGGCTGCGATAAACAATCTAATTCACCAGTTTGCCCCAGGAGACAAAGACATTTGCGAACTGCCATTTGGACCATCACTGAAAGTGACATTTTGCAAGGACGCTGCCATCATCCATGCAAGTTATTCCATTGAACGTTTGCATATTATTATGTTTTCATCTCATTTTGAG
>JAHZNI010002918.1:0-50063 GCA_027744415.1 Seira ritae
CTCAAAATAGCATTAAGAGCGGAGTACTGGGGGTCCCTAAAGAACAGATGAGATGTGGATGCTGGAGGTGGACATCCTGCCATGAAATTTACCTTTGATGAGCTTCCTTTCGACTGCCGACTACTATGAGATTGCTCTCGTGAATGAGCTTGCTGCTGTTGCTGTTGTACTTGTGCCATTGCAGCAACCAGTGCCGCATCTTCCGCCTGACGTTGGACTTGCTGGAGAGCCTGCAAAGCTTGAGCTTGTTGGCTCTCATTATGCAGGTGACGGCTCAAGTTGTGGGCATGAGATGAAGAACCACGTGTATCGCGAACTTGTGGAGCACGGTGAGATTCCTGAAAATAAAATAAAAAATTTTTTGTAAGGCTTCCCTGTACAAAGTAAGTCATGATACTACTTGCTGAAGGAATCGTTTGCAAAAAATTACTTTAACAAAGGCTTTCGTGAGTTCACGTTCCCTTTCTCTCTGCTCTCTTTCCCGATCTCTCTGTTCCCTTTCACGTTCTCTCTCTCGCTGCTCCCGTTCTCGCTGCTCACGAACTTCACGTTCCCGCTCCCTCTGCTCCCTTTCTCTTTCACGCTCAAATTCTTTTTCCCGTTCTCGCTGTTCTCTTTCACGTTGCTTTTCCTACAGTAATAAAAAAAATTGGGTTATAGTTTGCTTGCAAGCAGTCTTCTTTCGTTCTTTCATTGATAAAAATACCCGACAAAAAAGTACCTGATGGTATTTCTGCTCATTCCTTATCATTGCTAAAGGTAGAGGCAGTTGAGGCAATGACATTCCTGGTGGAGCGAGACCCGGCGACTGAGTTGGTGTCCTGTTTCTTGAAGTAGAAGAAACTTGTGGCGACTGACGATCACCAGAACTTGGCGATGGAGTGGAGCCATTTCTTCCGTTATTGTTTCCACTCATATTGATGGACTCATTGATAGAACCACCCTGCGCCAGCCGTTGCTCAATTTCTTGTTCTTGCTGTAACGCCTTCACAAATGCTGTTTTTAAACGGTTTGTGTGCTCAGCTTTCAGAGCCTTTTTCACATTCGATGTCACACATTGTTCACAAATAACTTTTCCTGGAAAGCAAAAACCAAATATCATAAGTACATATGTTTGTTTTATGACTCAGGGAGATGTGAAAGAAAATAATGTAATGTACCTTTGCTACCTTCCACGACAGTTGCTACAGGTGCCGTCGACAGCCGATGTCTTCTTTCAGCCTGATAATCAGAGTAAAGAATTAAAATCAGTTAAGAAGATATTGAAGAAACTTGATAAAGTGCACAGATACGTTTAAAGACAAAGCTAAGTCTACAGCATAAAATACATATTAAAGAGAATGTTTTTTTTTGGTGAATGCAAGCCGTGCAATAATAATTCTAAAATACTAGACTACTTTAAATGTTACTCAGATCTTAACGAATAAGTACGAAGTAATTACTTTGTTTAGCGATAGATATTCGTTAAAATGAAAATGAACTATCCGTAAATATACCTGATAAAGGTGTCAGTTTAAAATTGTTATTTTTCTCTCATAACATAAAAAACATTACGATATAATACAACATGTTTGCTCTAATGAGCTTAAGAATTATTAATATTAGCTAATTTCATTCTAATGATGATGACAGTTTATGCAAAATGTATACTAAACATAGTCACATTCATGCTCTACGAGAAAAAGGGTGGCGCTGGAAAATTCCAGCACTTAAAAAATTAGATCTACATACTTCACATTTACGTAAAAAGAAAAACAACAGGTACAAAGGGGAAAATGTTCTTCGAAAGACTAATATTTTTTTTTTACGAGCAAACGGTTCAGCCACGAATTCAAAACTACTATTTTCCACTTTTGATAAACCCACCTGATCCAAAGAGGAAGTCAAACCGACCCCCAAATTATTGCTATTACTGCTGCCTTGATTACCAACACCAATCATGTTAGAGTTAGAATTGGATGTCACAGTGGAAGGTAAGTTAACTAAATTTGAGGTTGAGCTGGCATTTTTCCCTTCCAGACTGCTCGTACTAGGTATTGCAGGCTGTTTATAAGACAGCACAAAGTAAAAGACAACGAACGATATCAATAACTCTGAATGGAAAATGAAGTCTATAATATCTGTGTGATGATCAAATATTTTGCCACACGTTTTGGCAGGCTAAATATTTGGCATTTGAAGCTTTATGTTTTCCTTTCAGCAGTTTACATCATGGCAAAGCCGAAAGTTGGTTTATTAGATTTTACCTGCTGTGCAGCTGTAGCATTGGAGGAGGAATGTGCTTCTTTTGGTCTATCATATTTATCAGAAATACTAGCTGGGGACACTGTAGGAGGTGGTACTGCACCGGGTGGATTGCTAAATCCCATCATCATGTTAGCTGTTGCAGATTGAGATCCACGAGAGCCTATAGCAAAAATAACAATCACAGACTTAATGACAAAATGTTCAAAATGCAGGGCATGTGGATATTCAGTCTTGAAAATACGTACCCCTCAACAGAGATTGCTGGGCCATCAGCAAATGCTGGGGAATATTGGTATTAGATAAACGCTGCGGAGCCATCATGAGAGGTGGAGGAGGAGGTTGTGAGTGATGCAAACTGGAACTCCTAGCCGGAGGAGGTTGCTGCAATTCATACGCAATATTTACGTTTAAATTCTACACGGAATTTCTATTTTCTATTGTCAAATTGTTCAAGAGCTTCAATTTTCATCCTTACCCCTTTCAAAAGCGTAGACACTTTTGCAGATGACATAGACTTGCTAGAGTTTTGAAGATTATTCTGTTGATTAGATCGTGAACTACTGTGGGAAGAGGATGCTGATGGTAAATTAAGTCCGGGTATTGGGCCAAGCGCAGCCAAATGGGGATTCGCAAATAGGCCACTCATTCCTAAATGCGAAAGATTCAGCCCAGCATCCCTAGAACTATTCCCATTACTGCTAGGGCCATTCGAAGTGAGCTTCGGAGATGCTCGTCCTTTCACTCCAGGAAGTTGAAGGGCTTGAGGATGCAAACCAGGAAGATTTTGAAGGTTTTGTAGATTTTGCAAATTCTGGAGATTGTGCAGATGGTTGTGATTTCCGTGAGACTGAGAGTGAGCTGATTGTTGATTATGGGCATTCGCTGGTGACGTGAGTGATGCGTGTAGAGAAGCACCTTTAGGACTGGCCACGGCAGAACTTTGTCCGGAATTACTGCTGCTAGCCGTCGCATTGGCTGGAGGTACACAAACGTTTTCTTTCATCTGTTGTGATTGGCGCAGCTTTTTAAGTAAGACTAGTTTCATTTCTTCGTTCCTAAGTTTCTGCTTCAATTTTCGAAGATTCCTTTCTCGGTCCCGAACCTCTTCTTCCGACAGTTCCTGGAACGAAAGAAATAATTTTATAAATATGGACTCTTTTCAGTCTTGTAAACTAAGAAAATGTTAGCATGCATTTCTTCTTTAAAATACCTTAATTGGCGGCAAAGGAGGCATTTCTCCACAATCCTCGTCTGACTCTTCATCACATCCATTCACATCCGTTCCGTTACCGTTTGCAAGTTTGGCAGGTAGCTCATCCTCATAATCAATGACAATGTCGGGACTCTCCGCATAACTTCTTTCAGCCCTTGGACGAAGACTTCGTCTAACCGGCAAGCTTGAACGATTTATGTCAACCTTCTTTTCCGGAACATAGTTTTCAGGTTCCTTCTTCCTCTTAATTCCAGCCGAAATCGAAGTTTGCTTTGCATTCCCGGCGCCACCCCATAAGCTACTACTGGCAGCTGGAATCGGCGTGGCATTGGAATGAAAGTGGGAAGAGGAGGATGATGATTGTGCTGCTACTCCTGCAGAGCTACTCCTGCTGCTTCCAGTACTAGACGAACTTTCTCTGCCTTCCGCTCGCGATGAGGACGTCCCAACAACTGTTCCAGCACCACTTAACATGTTCATAAAGCGACTTAGATCGGGAGGAACAGGTATCTGCGGGATACCGGCTAAAGGCAGTGGTAATCCTAAATTGGGTAGATTAGGAAGATGAGGAATATTAAGAGGAAGAGGTAAGTTGAGTTGAGGTATAGCGAAAGGGCTTGGGCTACCCAAGGCGGTGGTGTCGGGAGACATGACGTCCTGACGAGGCGTCGGCGTTGTAGCCGGACTGTCTTTTCTAAAATACGAAGAAAAAAAAATAATGCTTTTAATACAAATCCTAACTTTATTGAATTCTCTATACTTATAATAAAATACTAACATGCAGAATTATTTATCTTAATTATTTTTCTGTTAGTTCCAGTATTCTGACTAATGTCATCAGTACGAAGAGTACAGACATAAGCCCAAACTTTTGAAACAATTTGCTTTCCCACAAGTCGTCAGCTTCGCAAATCTATCCCGTTGAAAACCAACCAGAGATTGGAAGTTAATTTCTCGTGGGATTGGATAATAAGTATTACACATGCACACAGGTGCTTTTAAATAATTAGCATATTTAAGTTTAAAAGAATCCATTTAAAAGACTTACTTCACGCTTAAATCCACAACGTCTTCCATTTTCCTTCTTCCAGGCAAAGCACTCGCACAGGTGAGATACTGAAAATGAATGAACTTTCAGGGCAATTTTCCACTGATCTTGTCGTTCAAGTGATTAGTGAACACCGACCTAGACAAACAATAACAAACAAAAGGATCATCGTCAGTGAGTGAGTCTCTTGTCGGTTGCCACACCAGTCGATTTTTTGCCAAAATGCAATCATCATCTTCGAACTCATCGAAGGCTACACTCACTCCAGTGCTTTCTCTTGCTACTCATTACTCATCATTTTGAAGGATTTACATGTAAATTGCCATAAAGCTTAATGAATCATGAATAAGCACTAACTGAAATAATATATTATCCCTTAAAACAAATTAACAACGCTGCCGATAGCGTTAATCTCATGATCACAGACATCCATCCATTCACATGACATGCCGCTCATTCCTATCCAATCTCCACCGGAATTCAAGTTTGAAGTACAAAAATACTCTTCACATATTATTATTGATTAACATATAAAGTTAATGAGGCTTCCCAAATTACAATTACTTAATCCTAATCAGGATTCAAAAGATTAAAATGTAAACAACACGGCACAGATGAGAGCATTCAATTCCATAAGCGAGACTCGTGCGCATGCGTTTTTTTCCATTCCGAATCCAAATGCACAAATGTTCCAAAAAAGAGTACATATTCCATACTAAAACATATTCGCAGAGACGAGTTGAGTCCATGCACTTCTGCATTAAATTAGTATAGGAATGGAACGGGAAGTGTACGCAATAGGAATATGCCGAACTAAATAGAATGCACAATGCACGCTGTTCTTTTATACGACATAATATTTTGACAGGAGAAAGAACATCTGAAAACCATCTGATCCTAACGAATTCAGCGTAGAAGAAAATTGAAAGGGAATTTAATCATTTAGGGTTTTCACAATTCGCACCAAGTAATCTTTTAGTCTTAAAGTGTAGTACCTATCGAACCTAATAAGACCCGACAGCAGTAAATGATTTAATGGCACAAAATAAATGTTTGCCGGTATTTGTCTGTCAAATCAAAGGAGATGCCGAAACCCGTTAAAAATGCAATTATTTGATCACTGTAATAAATAGCAATAAACTAATGAGTGAATTTTCGTAATAATCATGACAAATTATATTTTTGCATCTAATTAAGATTAAGAATACGTGAACCTAGTCTTTTTACGACATTTTTACACATAAAAAATTGTTAATTTCTTAATGAATAATTCAATGCGGAAGTGGTACTCACATGATGACTCAAAATGCTTAATCCAGTAGTAGTATTTAACATTTAAGTACGTTTGACTTGACACTTTAAATATTTTTTTCTCTTCACATGTGATATGTGATGTGATAAGCAAAATTTGTATTGATATGCAAAAGACCACTTTCCCCTAAAAACTTGTACTTTTATTAAAAATATCACCTGCTAAATCTAATTAAAATATTACAACCTAATATATAGGTAGAACTAAACGACAACTAGAACTAGACCTGGCGCTGGCCAACGATTGATACTACGATGATCTGATCATGATCACATCACACGTCCTCATATCACAATGGGAAACTATCAACTATGCTAATGCTAAGCTGAGCCTTGTCGAGTATACAACAAATAAAAATCACGAAAGAAATAATACAACACATCACATCACATTCACTTTAATACTTTTAGCTCGCGAGAGCTACTTTTTTGCCTAACTAATATAATCCTTTCGCATCATAGCATTCGTTCTTATCATCATCACCTTCTTCCTCGAAATAAAAATTTCTAATATAAGTAACATGCATATTATATCGTCCTCATCATCATTATGATGGTCCGTCCATCAGTAGAAAAAATATCGTGGTGATCGCTACCATCGCACCACACAGCACTTCTCCTATCAGCGAACCATCAGAGAAGTTTTGTAAAGTTCACAGGAGCAAGCAAGAGGCAATGATGATGGCAATAGCAAAAGGAAAAAAAACATAACAGCAGCGGATTTTTATTAGCACTCAAGCACATAATAACGTAGAAATCCTAACTAATTCTACCAAAAAATATAATAGGCTAAACACAAGAGAGACTGCACGACACAAGAAGGAGGCATTGCATTATTATATCCATCCGCCGTCCCGTCCGTCCTCCTCCTGCCAAAATGAAGAAGGAAAAAAATCCTTCTATGCATACATACATTTTACTTACATGTTTTCTACCTAAAGTTTTAACGAAAAAATAACAAATAAATATATTTAGAGGAAAGGATGCGTGTGTGCTTGTGCTCGCTGTTGTGTTATGTTATGTTATGTTGTTGTGAAATATATATATTTTTACGTTAATGCATTCATTCTCATTCTATTCATCCATTTCCATTCCATCATGTACATAAAATTGGATATCCGTCTTCCCCTAAATAAATGGTTTAAGTATTTATGCCTCGCTTCGCTCTTTTCTATCCTTTCAATAAAAACTGGGAGAATGGCTCAGGGAAAAAAGGTAACTAAAAATGTAACTTGTGTTTTAAAATACACCTAAGCCAAGTCACTCATGAGTAGGACCACACCGCGTTTGTTGTTCCTTCTTCCCTTCTGAAGATTGTCTGTCAATAGAACACAAGCGGCTTTGTCTCTCTCGGAGTAGGAATGCATACGCTTTCGCCGAAAGTGATGGGGAAAGTGGTATAAGAAATTTATGTTAAGTTTTTGCTAATGTTTGTACATGCAGCTTTTTATTTAAAAAATCTATCATTGATTTCCAAGAAAGATAATGCGTTAGCCGAAGAATTGTTCCTGGAAGGCAAGTATGGATTTGTCAACATTTTGCAGAAACATTCAAGGACGCTTCACATCCTTCATGAATGCAATGCAGGGATCGTCATCGCGTCATCATCACATCACGAGTTGTATGCCACGGACATGAAATTGAAATGTAAAAAGCCAAGAGCAACCAGCGGATTTCCAAAACAAAACCTTATGGAATTCTAAAGCCATGTTTGCCAAGAGATTTCACTTTCACTAGATTAATTCACGCTTGACCAAACTGGAGCACAATTCGCATCCATTTAATGCGAAATGGACGATGACTTTGGTCCTCCCACATGGATGATGTAGGTGCACATTTTCTTGTACACATTTTACTTTAATCATTTCTAATAGTAAATGTCTTGGAAGCTGATTTCCGTTTGTTGTACTTATCCTAGAGTATGCATCGTCCTTGTTTTCGTACTTGTGTTCCTTATTTTCATTGTGGCCATCATTAGATCATGCGTATGTGGAGGAGGAGGAGGTGGAGGAGGTTTCCACGCTGGTTACGGCGGAGGGCCGATGTTCCCACGTAAGTTAATCTTTACTCATGCATTACCACAGTCGGAAATGAAATAATGGATATTACACAGTAAAACTTTTGCCCCCAGATCACCATGACCCGTGGGGACATGATCACTGGCATGATGATCATTTTGGCCATCATGACCACTGGCATGATGATCATTGGGGCCATGATCATGACCACTGGCATGACCACGATCACTTTCACGATCATGATCACTTCCACGATGGCGGAGGAATGTCTATTGGCATTTCAATTTAAAAGCATTTCCAGAAAAAATATTTACTTGAACGCGGACAATTTTGTATGTCTATCAATAAAACCTAACAAAATGAAAAGAGTTTAGTCTAGTCTTCGTTCATTAATTAATTATTATTTGTATATTTTCTCTGTTACTAATTTGTTTTATTGCGAAATGTTGAAACTAAATAAACTAGAAACCTTCATAAGAACTGGTATTTATGTTATGTTATGGGCTAAGTTGGTGACTCTAGTGGACAATCGAAAATCGAAACCATGCAACAATGAAGCCATTTTTTGTTTAGAATCTTGCTGGCGAAGTCGTTTCAGATTTTCTTGTCTCACGCCTCTGGCGAACACATACATTGCACATATGCATATCGTTATAAATTCTCTCATCGCACCGACTAAAAATTAAAAACAGGCCAACGAGAAGTCTTGTTCTATCGGTTCGTAGACGATTAATTGTCCGTCACCATCTTCGAGTCTATCGGCTCTGATTTTCAGGATTCGCCACTACCCCCACAATAGAAATAATCTAGAATGGATGACCATGGTCCCCCGACTTATATGATGTAAGACTTCAAAAACAATTTATTCAATTTTAATTCGTACTAAATAAATAAAAATCCTCTATTCAACTCTTAATACTTTGAACAGAGCAATTTTCGTGTCAATTTTCGTACTCGTTTTCCTAATAATTATATGCACTATCATTGGGCGAGCATGTGGATGCTGCGTGGGGGGTGGATATGGATATGGAGGAGGATATGGTTATGGCTATCATCAACCGGTGATAGGTGTGGGGATGGGTTATGGGTATGGAGGTAAAATCACTATACTTGCTTAATTATCGTATCGTGACTAATGGTTAACGTCCGTATTAAAAACCTTTATATTTTTTTATGGCGGAGGTGGTTTCTACGATGATGGGCTCTATGGCGGTTACGGTTACGGAGGAGGAATGTACATTTAGTTACTTTAAATCATTCTTTGGATATATGTATTTATGTTTTCCATCTAAATAAAAAGCTCCTCAAAAAACTTGTCCGTCTGTTTACATCAGTTTCCAAAAAAGTTTTTAACTAATGAAAATCTAGAAACGTTCCTCGCCAGTCCCCTTTATGCATTAGAAACTATGCAACAACGAAGGGAATTCGTCACGATTTCCGAGCAGTTTCTCAATAATAATTTTGCAGTAGGCTACATTCTGACATCAAATGAATCTCAACTGCGTCATGAGTCATGTCATGAAACAAAAGACGACCATTACTCTCAGAGTGTTTGAATTGTTAGCTTGACTCCTAATTATTTAGATTCCTTCCGAACGAAACTGCTCTAACTTGGTCTGAAGTTTTTCTTTTTGAATTTTTTATGCAAAAAGCGGGATGGGTCCACCAGTATGGATGATGTATGCAATATTGATTTGAATGTAACTTTTGAAATTATTTATTTAAAATTTGAACTAATTCTGCCTTCTTATTAAAACAGTGGTTTGTTCGTCTCAATTTTCGTACTCGTTTTCCTAATAATTGTATGTTCTGTCATTGCACAATCAGTTGGGTGCTGCTACGGAGGGTATGGATATGGAATGGGTTATCATCAGCCAGTTATCGGAATGGGTTACGGTTATGGACCAATGTATGGAGGTAAAGCCACCACTTTTCCATCCTTCCAATTATAGCTTTAGCTTTTATGAAAATGCTGCCTACATAATATCTTCTTACGGTGTGTGCGAAGGTGGTTTCTACGATGACCCTTTCTATGGTGGTTACGGCTATGGTGGAGGAATGTATGTAGGTGGTGCCATTATCGTGTGACATTTCACAGTATCTTTTCGATCGTGTTACAATTTAAATAAATAAAAATATCCTTCATAAGGGTCATCATATACATAAGTTTTGTTAAAATACTTTTTAGTTATAGTATTATTGTTTTACAATTGCAATTCATAATCATTCTATCGAATTTTCATGACAGTTTTTGAAATCAAAGGCGAACTCGGACATTTCAAATGTACAGCGAGGACACTTCATGAAGGAAATGCCTAAACACAACATAACGGCAATGGTGACGATTAGCAGATTCTCTCCATGCATTGTATGCACATTGCATCACTACAATATTTTAAAGTACATACATCCCTACAGATCTTTCAAGCCATCATAATAGATGCCGGTCGATCCGATGATGTAGATAGTAAATGAAGAGGTGGGAATATTGTTCTTGTCCTGTCGCATTCCCTGATATGCTTTCTGGTTCCCTTACTTTATAGTTTACATCCCAGCCCAGTCGGTTTGATTGCGGGATGCTGGAAAAGATGATGCTAACGCTAAGATAGAATAGAAGAAAGGGTGACATAAATACAGAATCATATAGGTAGTAGGGTTGTCTCTTCACCAGGACTTATGGAATAAGAATGGAATGAGAATGAAGTGACAATGTTTGCCCTACTACATTTTACAATAGATACAGTACCCTGCTTGACTTTCTTTCAATAAAAAATTAATGCGTAGAATATGATAAACATGGCTTCTCATTCACTCAAGGCAGAGTTTACCCAAACATGAAAACCTCCCATATTGCATTGGAGTTGATACATAGGTAGTCACAATTTATTAAATTACAACAGAATAATTAAAATAAAGCAGCATCAATGGAATAATGATATTAAATATGTACTTAAGTCCAGAATGAAACTTCGCCTCTTGGCAAAAGAACGGAACATGAATGATAAAGTTCAATTAGACAATTCAAGATTAAATTAGATAGGAAACGGGAAATTAATGCGGTTTTATCGACAATCAATTTCTTGGAATGCCAAAAATATGTAGCATAGTTCAAGAGGTTTGTATACATGTATGGATATTATTATGTAGTATTTAGATATGTGTATAAACAACAACTATCCCGTCCTTTCTTCGTTGGAATAAACCTACCTAAATTGGATAGCTTACGTAGGTATTCATAGTTCCGTGAGCTTAAAGTAGGTACATACACATCCCACAGAATAAATTAAATCGAGTAGTACATACATGTAAGGTTCTATTACTCCATTATTGTGCCCGTTTTTTCATTTTATCAAAAAAGCCACAATTTTGGAAGCAAGTAGAAAGAATTGAACAGAGTTGCAGATTCTAAAGAAATACTAAAGCAGGGAAAACTCTCAAAACCCATTCGTTGTAATCTGCCTTTCCAGTGAGGTCTAGTCTGGTCCATGGAACAGGAACCTCTCTCCTCATAACAGCTATCCTTCCTACTCCCACCTATCTAGTGGTGAGATACGAGTTCACTGAAACGAAGGAATAATCAAGCTTTTGCTGTTGCAAAGCCATTCCATTTGTTTTTTATGCCCAGTGTTCTTCATTCGATTCCTACTTTTCCTCCCGTAACATGCATGATCTTGAGATGTAGGAGACGACGTCCTGAAGGAACGAAGGTATAAATATTTATTTCTCTGGAGGAGCAACGGGAGAGAGAGAGAGAAAAGGAGGAGGCTTGGGAAATGGGAATAATACAGAAATGCGGAAAATACACGCACACTTTACATCCACTCTTCTCCTAAAAAACTACTTTTTTCGAGTCTCTCTCTCTTCTTTTCTGACGCTATCGTAGCTTGGAGTATCATCATCATCATATCCAAGGGTGAAAGAATGAAATGAAGAGAAAAAAGAAGTCAACTACACGCGGAGCGGTAGAAGTAACGAGAAATTACACTACATAACATATTATAAAAAATAGGGATCTTCCGTTTTTCATATACGTATACCTAAGCCTAGGGGAGGATGCCTCTGCCGATGGTGGCGATGATGATGATGTGTATGTCTCTACAAAAATGGAGGAAATAAGTATTTGCGTAGGTAGGCTGGTTCGAGGTATTATTAAGTATTATTATACATAACTGAAACTACGATCTTTTGTGTGTGATTTTTAATATGACGACGATGCTTTAGCTCTATATGACACTTTCTCAACAAAATCATTCGTATTGATCCGATATATCATGTATGCCTAGACGAAAAAATGATGCAAGATTATTGCTTATGCAGTTTCCGGAGTGTTGCCTACCACCACCACCACCTCCACCTACTCGCCTAGGCTTAGCCTAGCTAGCACTGCTTGGAAATGAAATTTTCACGGGAAAATTTGTCAATATTGTTCGTAAATGTTTCCAGGAAGTGGGAATTGTGTTTGCTCTTATTGAGTATTTGGGCTTATGTTTGGTTAACGTGACTCGAATGGGCGCAATCAAGGAGCATGTTATTGTCAGCTCACGTAATGATGCTTCCTATTTATGCTCATATGTATGTACTATAATGTTCAATGTAAAAAGAATTTCCCAATAGCTGAAAATGAAATTCATTTTCTGGTGAAAATATGATTAACTTAATTTACATGATCATTTTTGACACGTGGAGGACGCGGATGCAAGAGATGGAACCAAAATTTATTTCTAGGTTTTAATTCAAGGACCCCACCTTGAAGTTGAAGATGACCTTTGACCTGCTGCTCACACGAGCATGATCATTTATGAAATTACATCACTCTTGATTGGAAGACTAACTTCTTCAAGCTGAATTATATAATGAAAATTTAAAAAAAACTGAAATAGAAAAAAATAGAATGCATAATGAATGTTCCAGCTACTCAAGACTCGTCGTGGCCGTCCTGACTATTTAAAACATTTTACGAGAGTGTAGTACATAGTAGTACAATGTGATGTTTAAAGAGAGAAGACGGAGGAAGGAGAGAAAACAAAATGCCTTCTTTATCGATTAAGCAACTCCGTATGAAACTAAAAACTAGCACTCATTCAATCCGATATGGTGTCCGATTCTGTCCCGAAATGCTTAACCAGCTGGGGGTACATTTTCGAGAGCTATGCTCCCTGCCCCTTTACTCCTCCTGCCTGTTTCCTATATTACTTATCACCAGAAACGAAGAAAATAACAACGAAGCACCACACCGCCACTATGCACTACTACCACCACACAATATAGTAATGTGGAAGTGTGGTGCACACGATATCATATTAAAAAAATGTTGGAGAAGAAGACGACAAGCGAAGGAGAAGCATAAGCCGCAAAGCTTTTGTACGATTTTAAATAGAAATCTCACTTTCCTTTTTTCCAGGAATATGGCACTGCGGCTATATCTCCCTATATTCCTATATACTATCGCCATAATATAGTCTTTTCATCTCAAGCCAGATTTTTAATGAAAAATATTATAATGCCTGGATGGAAAATTTCATGTTGTCAAAAGACTCAATCAGGCTTGCTCTCCTTCTACAGAAATACATTTACATGTATGCATTGCCCATTATTGCATTAAAACGATCGAGTCCTTCCTTTCTATACATAAATCCATATTCATGCAAAAAAAGAAATATGTTTGCATAACAGAAACTTCCATGCTGTGAGGTGAATTACAAATTTTAACTACCTATGTACATAATATACAGATATGAAATGAGAACGGAATGTTCTTGTAGTCTCATCGATTTTTCTCAAAGTTGCAATTAAAAATGAATAATTTTTTGACTGAAGCCTATATGCATGTCCAAATCTTATAAATGAATATAAACATGATTTCTCCATTTCTGAAAATGTCAAGTCAAGCCTGCGAATTTCGTTATTGGTGTTGTCAGCAAATAAAATATTCCGCATATTCCTACCTCGCTTGCAGATCCTATTTCCCCGAAAACAATCTTGACAGATCCACGTCAATCTGCGTTGAATAAGCTCCTTAAAAGAAGAAGGCACCGCGATTTTATACTAATTTCCTATCCAATTCTACTTTATTTTTGGATCTGGTTTGTTTGTTTACCTTGAGTTTCGTTCTCGGAAACTTTCAAAAACGCACTTGACGCAAAGTGCAATTCGGTTTTACTCTATTCTAATGCATTCGTTAGGTTAGTGCATGCGATTTAGAGAGGCAGGTGGTACCACGACGATGTCTGACCTGGCTGCCATGTCACCTAGCAGCACTAATTTTTAAACCCTCCCTAGCTTCCCACCACATTACACTGTAGCGAGCGACACAAGCTTTACGTTGCGGCAGGAGAAGTCCCAAGCAAAAAAATCTCATTTATGATAAAGCTTTACCAGTTTCCCTACGCAAAAAAAACTCTAGTCAATTTTTGTACATGTTCACGTTTGACGCTAATTTTCTCCGCGCAAGAAAGCATTGCATTGCACTCAAAAAACTTTCTCCATCTTTTCCTCCTGCGATGGTTTGAATTTGAATCGTGTATGTGTATTTAAAAACACATTCATTCCTTTCTTCATCGTATCAATGCCTTTTGAGAAAGCCCAAAGAGATCTCACTAATCAAAAAATTCCTTTCACCGTAACCATTCATTCGTGGAACGGTATCGATCTGAATTTTTCGACTTTTCCAGAAGACTTTCCTCACCAAACCAAACCACCCACACGTATGAACCAGTACCAGTACTAATTTACTGAAGCGGAAATTCCTCGCATTAAAATATCTTCTCAACTCCATCTCGTGAAACAATGAGGAAAACAAGTGTCAGCCAATAAAAACTGCAGAGTCATCATCATCTTTACTTGTGCATTGTACATAAGAAGATCCTTCTCATTGCATTCGCATGTCATCCTAATAACCACCATCCGCATCCCCATCATCAACAAAAAATCCTAAATAAACTTTAACAGCAACTTCCTATTACTGAAAAATGTGAGGACATTCCGTACGAAAAAAATTGTCAATATGTTTCATTCTTCATCGTTTACATCAAAATGATAAAATGATACAATGTAAAGAAAATTTTCAAAAAAATGATACAGCGTGCGGTACTGGGTATGCTATAAGGGGTAAAGGAGTTCATAGAGCCTGAAACAGGAGGAACAGATACAGGAGCAAGGAGAGTGCAGTGATACGCTTTACTTGGTTTATTAAAGCAGTTTTTTTGTTTGTTCGGTCGGGGAGAGTGAGCACAAAGCCATTACATCCGAATATATGTACATTCTTCATAAGAAATGAATCTATGTACATACATATATCATTAGTAAAAAGGATGGGAGCTATACAGATATATAAAAGGCTTGGTCTTTTATGTAGATATAAATATTAAATAGATTCTTTTTTACACGGTCGTTTCGTTTTCGTTATTCCTTGTACCATTATATTTCGTCGTGGCTGCTTGGCTGGTGGTATTAAATACTTACTATTACGGCGGCGGAGGAATGTACTCTTGCCTTTTAACAAAAGGCTCGAAAAAAATGATTTTAGAAAATACTAGCAACCTTGAAAGCCTATGGCTCATGCCATTTACACGATTCCACTTGAAGCTAGGCGACACCGGAAAAATCAAGATGGCTTCCTAATTAAAGAGCGAGAGAGAGAGATGAGGAAAGATAGCTCTATATATGTGCATTTTGTGGCACACACACCACTTATTATAGCAACAACAACGAACGAACACCAGCATCAGGAGCAGAAGCATCGCATCGTCATCAAAAAACATTTTCTAACTGGCTTGGGCTGTTGGGCTAAGGTTTGAAAGTAAGTGAAGTGTGATGCAACCATCAAAACCAAGCCATTTCTAGCCAAAGCCAACGATGCTAGAGATTCCCATCAATAATCTACACCTCACCTCACTTACGTCTTCTTCCCTTACATTTTTTTTATTCCGTAGTATTCAGAATAGATAATGCATTATCTGTTAAGCTATATTTTTTTCGATGCAATATATTATTGCAAAACGTGTAGAAGAGGAGGAGGAGGATGTTTGATAAAAAAAATTGTACAGCAAAATTATTGCAAATGTAGTAGTGTTCAAAACGCGGCGGTGGTGTACTCCTACTTATATTGTTAAATATGCCTGGCATAATACATTAATGAAATGACAATGAAAGATAACTGTGATTTTTATGTCCGTTGCTCTCAAAACTGGTGTTCTATATCGATAGTTCGTGAGATATTTTTCAGGACACTCTCAAATGTAATCATAAGGGACAACGACTCCTCCACTCGAATTGGCAGAGAGGAGACACGTTAAAATTTATATTAGGCATAAATCAGATTGATGGCTATAATTTAGAATCTTGATTGTAAAATATGATCATGATGAGTAAAAGATGAAAATCTTGAGAAAAATAGTTTGTGAAGCGATGACAAAATTCTGAGACTATTTTGACTTTACAGCCAATTTCCGGTCAGTCATTTTCCCTAATTTATGAAAATCAGCAAACAGTTTCTGTTAAAACACAGGAGTTTAGACCTTAAAGGCATCCTTCTAAATGAAAAATGTACATACATTCTTAGATACGATAGCATATAGTACTCCTAAGCCCAGTTCTTATATTATAATATGTATGTATAATGAAGGATTGAATATACACATCTTGTGACTCGACGACTGACTCCAGCAGAGCCGAATACCTATGCAAATGCATAATATTAGGGGGAAATGGACAAGCAAAACGAGTAAAAATTTAGTAACGCCAAAAACGAGAATGTGAAAAAAAGTAAATGGCAGTATCGGGGGAACAAAAACCGGAGTGTTTCTGAAAGGGAGAGAGACGAAAGAGCACACACACACAACAACGCAGAGCGTGTCTCTTTTCTCTGGCAATGTTCTTTGCGGGCATGTGTAATTCGTAACAATTACCTCCTCATTTCTTGTGTCTCCTTTCGTTCGATCCCCTTTGGCTTGTTCAACTTATTCAAGTCAGTCAGTTTGGTTGGGCTTTTTTATAAACTCGAGAAAATGCTATGTGAGTTTTTTTATACCAAGACTAAGAGTTTCGGTTGCCTCTTCTAGAGTGCTGAGTTGAAACGGAGAGTTTTGGTGGAAATGAAAACCTTAAGATCAATGCAGATATACATACATTCATATGTAAGTATACCTATGTTGATATATATATACCCATTATAATATGCTTAGCAATATTGGATCCCTATCATACAGGACTTATGTATAAGGGTGTGGAGATGTTAATGGTCAATCGGGTACTGATATTAATTGGAAGTTACGCCATAAGTTAAAATTTGAATATGTATATGTAACTGTTTATTTCTTCATGCTTGTGTAAAATCTTTCGAATTGAATTAATGGATTATACTCGACTGGTTCAACAATACGGTCTATCTACCAATAAAGACAATTCCTGAACTACTTCATTTTTCGTATCCCACGCCAATGTCCAGCATCGTGTCTATAATTTCCGGAACCCAATAAATAAGAAATCAATTTTTGATTGCAAAATAATTAACAAGTGCGATTCCATATTACTCTATCCTTCGACAATATGTTTTCGATTTTATGCAAAACGGTCATGAAACAGCACTTTCCGATGTCGTCGCTCTCGCAGTTTCAAGTATTTTAGTTCTGCTAAGCTAGAGCCATTATCTTTGTTCAGATTTTTATATTTCAAATAATGCTTAATTCTCGCCAGACCAGCGCATAATAATAATATTCAGTATTCACCACTGTCAAGTGTGTAGAGCACAGGAAGGAAACTTTTTGCGAAACTGCATACAAATCAGCAACATGGCATCATAATACATAATATTACGCGAATGCGAATACCGGCAAAAATATATAAGAATGCATACCTATCACATCACTTTATCGCGACGTAGATTTGAACATTGAAAAGATGAACTGACAGATAATAGGCAAGAGTGGTACAATGCGTGATATGATGCATAAAATATACCTGTACGTTAGTTAGGTATTGTGTGTAATGCACGGGATGATGCTTAGAAAAGAACAAAAAAATGAATTTCATTGTCCTCCTGTGAGAAAATACAAGCGAAGTGAAGTGAGCGATACTTATTATGTACGCGTGATACAAGAAAATGACAGAAGAAATGATAGAGACAATCGACCGACCTCCGAACGAACATCAGAAAATTTAAAATGGCAGCCGAGAAAAGAAAAAAAATGTCTTCACTTTACAACCATGTAAATCTTCTCAGGACAACCGCGGCATTTGCTTAAATTGTGAGGAGAAAACTAAATTGGTGAAGAAAACGGCAATAAACTTCAAGAAATCAAGGGACCGCAAAACAGTTTAATATGGGCCACTTTTTTGACTTGATTGAAACTGCGCTTGAAGCCGAAGAAGCTCTGAGTTCATCATATCATGCTGAAATACGCATGCATTAACAGCAGAAAAAAATTAAATGTGTACTTTATTATCATCATCATGACCAAACCCAAGCATCCTCATTCTCTTTTTGATACAGATAATTTGGGTAAGAATAAGAACAGCACAATAATATTATCGCTCTTCTTTTTATAAATAAAAATGTCTAAACAAGTGTGCATATCCTAACTAAGCAGAACATTATATTAGGCAAAAAGGCAGTTTCTAATATTACAGAAAACGGAGGTAATAGCCTCAGACAAGAAGTATGTAGGTATGTGTGTGTGGTGATGATGATGAGATGATGAGAATGATACAATGATGTTGATGATGATGATGGAAGCTTGTGTTTGAGAAAATGGAAGAGGAGGAATTAACAGAGCAAAGCACCAAAAATATTCTATGTGGCTGACACGACGTCGTTATCATACCTCAGGATAGATATCGTTGTTCTTCTGTCTGTGCTTCACTTTTTTTATTACTTTTTCTAAATGCATCTTAAAAATTGCTGAGAGAGTAGCAGCAGCAAGGCAGGCATTTTGCATTATTGTGAGTAAATAACGATATAGTGTAACGGTAGTAGTGGTAATATTGGTGCCAAAACCGTACTTATTATGATTTTATCGTTTATCACAGTACACACACAACACAACACAGTAAGGCTCATTAATCATTAAATGTGTTCAAAAAATTATTGGTGTCAATAGTCAATAAGAGGCTCGTATGGTTTTGAGGGGGATAGTGAACACAAATATGCAAACAAGAAGAAAAGCAAAATTGAATGCCCATTATATTGTAGGTATTCATTATGCAAACTAGATTCAATATGACTGACCCTTCTTCTCTTTAAATTTTAAGTAAAGTCGACTTATTTAGGATTAGCCATTCTTGTTTAAAGCGGCCAGTTTTTTTGTCAAATAATAAGCCGGCGATTATCTATACTGAACTAAATAAGCCTATTCATTTGCATTTACAATTGGTTGGATAGTCAAATTGTTCTTCAGCCAACCAAAAATAATAAGCTAATTAATTCTCAGGACAATTTCATAATTTCTGCACAAGGAAAATTAACTAATTTTTTTATGATTCATACTATACAAGCCATTAGTGGCATTGCGCAAAAGGAGGAAATGATAATGCAGATATATAGTCTCTCTCACAGACACATCTTTGGTTCGCGAAAGGTACCTACGATCATTATCATTAACAGTACTCCAAATATGATGCATCATACAGCCGTGACTTGACTTGAGTTCAATATCTTCTTCCCTAGAAGTAAAGTACACGTACAATTCCTATATTTACCGAATGAGTTGGCAGGTTTATAGCCACGCAAATGTGAACGCATAACAGTTAATTTTATCATGTTTCGTTCATCATACTATATCCAATGAATGCAAGCTCACAACAAAAGCTGTGAGCAAAAACAAACAACGGATATGGCATATTAAATATGACATGTATCTGTTGTCCTCTCCTCTGATGAATAATAATATGAGTTTTTGAGGATACTTTTATGATGGTATTGGAAAGTGTTCAAATATTTTATGCTGCTCAAAAAAGTAACAATTATGGCGACTAATCCTTTCGTATTTAACTTACCTCCATTCCCATTCCCTGTCCTCCCAGTCGTTCTGATGTGATTGTATCAGTATCACAAGAGCAGAAACAGAGTTTGACCAAAGTTTCAGAGTCCAAAAATGAATGAGTTAATTTATACGTAACCCCGATAAAGGTCACAGGTTGTGAATGCTGAATTATATACGTGGAATAATTTCATAATTACCCATCGATGTACATTGAATCTATCATAAACAACCGCTACCGTTTGGTTCACAAAGTTTTGGCCTTTTATTTTCTGAGAAATTCTTCAATGGCTAAAAATAAAATGGTGTGTGAAAACAAAAGAGGTGGTTTTGGTATTTGGTATCACCAACAACACCTAACCCATTAGAGAAATTATAAAGACCGAGCAGGCATTACACACACAACAATATAATATATTTTTTACCTAACCCACACGATTTTTATAGATGGAGCGATAGACAAGACACAAAAAATTACATGAAGGAAAAAATGGTTGTTATACATTCCACATTAAGTATTAGATGCATTTAAAGCCTTTTTTCGAGGAAAGGCTCGGATGGCAATAATAACAAGTAAGCAAAAGCGTAAAGTAGAATCTGGGAGAGAAAATCTTTATCTACTTGTACAATCACTCAAAACGAGAGCCTATAGAGAAGCATCGCCATCGTATCATCATCATTATCATCAACATCATCATCATCATCGAAAACGAAGAAGAGTCTTAATATTCTTCTATTTCAACAGAATATGCCAACACCAGTCATGCGACAGCATTATGATTTCCGTGTGATGAATATTTCTTCGCTACTGCTTGCTTGCCTCCTCTTCAAGCCTATCTATCTCCTTTTTTATATGCCTACCAGAAGCAATATTATTATTATTACTTTTCACAGGAGAAGCCTCTCCTCCGAGAGGACAGAAGAAGAAGAGCTCTTTTTTGGTCGCTTCATGTTTTTTCTGTTGTTGTGTGTGTGAGTTTTCCACTAGATTGGTATTTCGTATGAGCGTAGTATTCACGTAAAAAAAGTAAAAAGTAATGAAGAAGAAAAAACGAGAGATGGTTGTTGGCGATGATGATGATGACGATGATGATGATCGCCATGTTTCTTGGTTTGGTGACATTACAGGGGAAGCTATTTTTTCCCTGATGATGATGAGTGAAGTGACTTGCTCAAATGCCAAAAAAAATTGGAGATTGGATTGGATTGGAGTTCGAGTTACTTACGTGTGCTTGCATTACTTATTATAGCATCGCAAAGAATGATATGCATGATCATAGGTATGACAAAAACGGATGGTATTTTTATGTTATGTAGATGAACTAATTTCTTTACTTATTTTTTATATCGCATGTAAAGTAGTTTTTGTCAGGAAAAAAGCAAAGCGTTCTCATTTCATGTACACAGTACAAGGATATCAAATCGTCGGTATTGATTTTTTTCCTTGAGCTGTACATGAGGATGCGGATGGCATTATTATTGCATGCAACAGTGGCACTCAACAACGATGATGATAGCTAGCACACAGAGCAGTAGTGTGGCATGTCGGTGTGCTTGCTTACTCCTGCTCTACGGACACAAGACGGATGGAATGAGGCGTACAGGGCAATTACGTTGCGCAATGAGAAAACTAATATCGATTATTTGATGAAATTTACATTTTCAAGTTAACTCTCGGAACTAGATTAGTGGACGGCGGACGCGGATGGAGAGATAGTGATGGGCACCTGCATAAATTATAGATGGGAGTGTGCCTTTAATAGCAAATATTATTGTGTTAGCAGATGACAGTGATCAAATTTCGTTTCGTCTGTTGATGATAAGGAACAGAGGAAAATGTCGTTAGTCCTTAGAACAGAATTAGATTGGATTCCCAAGATAGTCTGGTTTCTGGTTTGGT
Organism: Seira ritae; assembly: GCA_027744415.1. Taxonomy (NCBI): domain Eukaryota; kingdom Metazoa; phylum Arthropoda; class Collembola; order Entomobryomorpha; family Entomobryidae; genus Seira; species Seira ritae. The sequence continues at coordinate 21,713 of JAHZNI010002918.1, forward strand.
CTCATACATGCAGATTCCTTGTAGGCATCTTTATATGCATGCAGCATGCATGACTCTTATGACAGCAAGCACCATCTGAACAGAAGATACCTATACAAAAATTTTTCTGGGAACCATCCATACATAGATACATCTTGCAAGCGTAAGCATAAATAAAGCATTTCATCGCTTCTCATTTGCTTCCTCACTGATGAATGTGAGAACGACAGTTTTAATGAGTAAACAAAGTACAAAAATCTAACCATGCAGAATAATTATTTTAGAAGATGCGAGAGCCGCATAATATGAACTTAGCTTAGATAGAGATAGGATCAAAATGTAGTTATTTATTGTTCACACAGAATTTGAAAAAGCTAGCAGAACATCTCAAATTATTTTTCCCCAATGTTCTGCCACTCTGGCTAATATCCAAAAAATTAAGGAGATGGGTTTAGCACAACACATTACACATGAGACATTAAATAAGATCATCTGAGAGCAAAGTTTGAGAACTCGATCTTCTTTTTCACCGACAAATAAAACACAGTTTGAGAAACAGTACAAGTATGAGTGATATGCTCTTCTCCTACTAAATATGCGCAATAGGAACAAGAAAGAAAGTCGCAAAATAAATAGACACCAACATGTTCATTCAAGCTAATAGTAATTTTACACTTTGCTAAATCATTTTATTTCCCGTTAAAAGCAGGAAAGGCATGATCTGTATCGGGCATGGCATGTCTTCCATGAAGCCATATTCATTCTTCGTCTCTTTCACATGCAAATGGAGAAAGGAGATAGATGTGTGGATTGTGGATGATGGCAATATGTATGATAGAAACATAAAATATTTTGATGAGCAGCAAAAGGCTAATCTATTTTTATACCTCACGGTTATCCTGTCCTAGCCTTCTTCATCGTGAAGAAAATCATAATAAAAAGTTGAAAATATTCGAGAAAAATGTCTGAAAAGAAATCTATAGAGAAGACAAATGTATTTATAAACTTACTTGTTTCAATCCAATTCCTTTGCTCTTCCAATGCGATGGATGATGTTGTGTTTAAAGCTTTATAACTTCTTTGTTTGTTTTGTACTTTTATGAATCCTTCTTTGATTTCAATCACCTCAATACAATCATTCACTTTACCGAAAAAAAATCAATTTTCTTGCGTTCACCTTTCAGGAGAACTGCTTTCCAGATAAGCAATAGTAATCACAAACGAACAATATACAATACAGAATTCTTCTCTCGAAAAAAATTATTTTTACAAACTTGAAATGAATGCAAGAAGAAGGGAATATACTACATGCACCATTTTAAAAACTATACACTTCCTCTAATTACCATTCCCGTTAGCCGGCCATCACGCAGCCAATTATTTTCATTTCTCGCATTTTTATCTTTTCATGAATAACACGAATCACAAATTTTTCCTCTTCTTCTGTGGCTCGCCTCACCCGCCGCCCCGTTTTTAAAGCTAACTGCAGTTCCGAAAGAGACGAGACGTTCATAACGTCAAGTTGATGATGATGAAGTTCATGTTGCTTGCACTGATGATGATCGAGGAATGAAACAGCGGCAGCGGCTCAAGTGTCACTTTAATCAGCAGAACAGGAGAAAAAATATATGCGAATGATTCTCTTCAAAAAGAAATTTACATTCTTTTCATGATGCTCACAAAAACAAATTTCAATTTTTCGGGGAAAAAATACATATACACAAGACTAACTTTAGACAGTTGAAGACACAAAAATTACTGCCTTTATCACTGTTTTGTCTACCAGGGACAAGGTTTCTTGTCAAAAATACTTTACGTATTAAAATGAGAAAAGAAGATGCACCACCACCAAAACTACCGAGGACAGAGACTCTGCATTCACATCCACCACCCAAACTGGCGAGTCCATTACTAAACAGGTTACTGAGCCATCATTATCAACTTCTTCAGTAGCTCTACTACTACTACTTACTTACCGCTCCTACAACAAACTCAACTGTTCAACCTTCACTCCTTACATATGTAAGTACATTAAACTGGTTCAGTTAAAAAGTGTGAGTGAGCTTCAGCTTTGGCTGGCTCGACTCTTGCTCCTTGCTCAACTTTTCATTCACTTCAAAAAATATAAATGCATGCATATCTATGTAGTAACAGGAATAAAAGGAAAATATTATTCAATGTGCGTTCCTCGTTCCCTAAACACACAACATATTTCTTGAACACTAGTCAAGTCACTACTACGCGCAAATATACACAAGTTTGCTGCACAAAAAGTGCATTTTGCTAACTAAACAAGCTTAGTAGTAAACGCACACGACGGACGACTCGCTCGCACGATGATCATCATCACCATGATTCTTGTTCGCCTGCAATGCAAGAACTAGAGGAAGAGTGCACAGGGAATTTTTTTTGTGAATGATACAACATAAAAAAGCAGCAGCAGTAGACATAGACGATAGATTACGTTACGCTATTACATACGTTACGTTCAACACAAAAATTCTACGTTCAGAAAGGAAGAGTCACTAGACACCACCACCACCGCCAACACCAGAAAAACTTTTAACAACGAAATACTTTATTCAGCCGTTCGTCCTTTGCTCACAAGGAAAAAGTGCGTTTTTACGTTCTCTCTACTTCAGTCTGGTCTGGCTTGGTTCTTTTAGAAGCGGCTGCAATAATACGAGGAGAAAACTGATATTGCATGTATTTCTCTGACGAAGTAAAAGTAAGCAGTTTTTCGGTCTTTGGCATTGGCAAAAGTGCAAGTTGTTTTTATATGCACTTTTTACAGCGAAAAAAAGTGCGAGTGAGTAAAAGAGTCGTAAGACTGTGCTCCTCGCTGCTATGCGCTCTTATGGAGAATGCAGTAAAGTTTGAAGTTTGTGTTGGAGGGAGAAACTCGAGCTCCAGCTTACAACAGCAGCTATTTCTGAGGCTGATGACATGAGTATATTGCTTTTTCCCTTCTGTCTATGGTATGGGTATATTATGTAAGGATGTAAAAATGCCAGCTATTTTTATATGGTGAGGCGACGAGGACGATGTCGATAATGCAGTTGTTAGCGAAAGTTGACCCAGAGAGAAGTCTGGACAAAACGCTGGAGTTTTCAAACAACACACAAAAGGTTGTTAGCTCCACTATCTTGCTTAGCTGCTGCTTGCTCGCCAAGTGCCAACAGCTTTGTACGCTGGCTTCGCTATCATATCATCAGACTGTGAGAAAAAAAAAAGCAAGCCCTTTACCAAGCAGAGAGAAAGAGAGATGCTAGATGGAGAGAGAAGTTTTTTTTTACTTGTCTTAAATGTTTGTTGTGTGTGTAGTGTGTAGTAGTAAAGTGAACGAATCAAGCCTTCAAGCCCTGGCCTGGCACGGCTCTTCTGGCTTGTTTCCTCTCCTTCATAGCAAAAGCCAGGCCGAAATATAAAAAAAGTAGGCAGGCAAAGTTGATGTGATGTTACGTAGGTATATTACATTATGTCGTGCTTCTACTAATACTAAGAGAGTTAGGAAAAGAATGGCCATGTACTTGGAATTTTGCAGAAAAAACAGAGAGCTCCCTTTCGTTCGTTCATTTACTGGTCTCGTCTGCTGCTGGTCGATATATGCAATAGAAAATATATATATATACATAGCATGTATATATGTTTCACATCATCCAATAGAAACTTTTTTATATCCGATTCCGTTTTCATATCTGAAATTTAAAGAAGACGATGACATGCCAGCAAGTTAGTATTATATTATTATTTTGTGCACTTATGTGTATTGAATGGAAACCGGGGAGGTGGAGATCCTGTATGTGTTTTGTGCTCTATGCACAACTGAACTGTGAGTGGAGTGATGCCGCCGCTCTCTGTGCTATGATCATGATGCTTCTTCCTATTTTTTAGAATAATCCATTTTATGAAAAAAATTATTAATGCTTACTTGTCTGTGTGTGTGCTCTGCACTTATTGTTACTTTTTGGTCTAGGTGGTGGCGTTCATGAAGATAATCACCATAATATGTAGGGAGCGAGAGGCTGTACCAAGATTTAGTATATACTCCTAGAGCGAGAGGAGAGTTATGTGTGGATGATTATTATTATGATGCTTGATGAGAGATGCTCAATATTGCGAGTCAATGGCTCTTTGCGTCTTCCATGATGAACCTTACATTTTATAAGGTGCTCTTTACTATTCTTAAAATGCTTGATACACTGAAAAAGAGAGTTCATTTTTACAATCCGCAATCTTGTATTTTGTCATTGCTTTTGTATTCTTCCTTCCTCACCTTTTCCCCGAGTCATATAGTTTTTTCCTCTCCCTTTTTTATTCTTCTAGCTTGCGATTACCTTGTTTTTAAAAAGCGTGTGAAGGGAGAGAGAGGAGAGCAAAGGGAAGGTGCTGGTTTAGGCTTAACCAACCAAGCATTTGTTAATGAACACAAGAGCATAGGATAAATATGTGTTTTAATTTGATGGCAATAATTTGAAACCAACACCGCTATAGTAGTTACAAAAGTATGAAGGCAGGATCCGGGAGCAGAAGCTTTTCTGCGTGGGCTGGCGAAGGTATGGAATATGGTTTTGTTTGCAGCTGCCTCCTTTTACCTGAATTTCATCAAAACTTGCACTTTGCAATTTTTAGAGAATGAAATGAAGCCGATGACGTTATGTCAGTATTTGTTATGGAACATAAGCGTAAACTGATTAAATAGACTTTGACAAATAAATCATTTGAATTTGTTTTGCTGATTGGTAGGTGCGATTTTAAAATTCAATTTTTGAATTTGAATTACTTACGCTGATAAAATATTTATGAAAATGGCGGACCGTTACGAGAGCATTCAACAATATGCATTTGCATACCATACCCGCATACGTAATCCTTACATGCGAGTATTTAAAATACATTATTTTTTGTAATTCCCAAAACGTTTTTTAGGGTTGACGCATTAAGATATGCAATGTAGGGGGCAGTCACTCAACTTAATCAAAGAAAAATGGCGGAAGCCACATGCACAAGATCATTCCCATCATGAGAGCGAGCAACATCACCATGCATCGGTCCCAAAAGAAAAAGAAGTGATATAGTGATATCATCAGAAAAGGTAGAGGCGAATATATAGCTAGAAAGTGGCTTATAAAATGTATAAAAATCAATAGCAGTTGTTAGCTGTTGTGTGCGGTGGCGGTGGTGGCAATCTGAAATTAATATCGACACGAAGAAAAGAAAAAAAAAGACTCGAATTTGGCTTATGCACACAACAATCAAAATCTAATCTCGTGTTGCTACCATACAAATGAAGAGTGTGCATTCGCAGTCTTAGTCATGGACAAGCCAAGTCAGTGCTGGCTCATTCCTTTCCTCCATTTTTTCGAAAGAATTAGCATAAAAAATATCTACATTCTGGAGAAAGATTGGAATTTTCATAAAATTGGAGTTTTCTCATGCAATTTATGCAAAATAGGTTTGTTATTCCTGTCGTTATTAAAGAGGCTTGGCTTTGGCGTGGCATGATGATGATGGCGAAGTGGAAAATGCCTTGAAGTTTTTTTGTTTTTCTTAGGACGGTGATAATAAAAATCAAGCAGGGAGGAAGAGACAGACATGGAATAAGAAAGGACATGAAGAAGTAGAAACAGAAGAGTTTGCAGGCATGCATACATGATGATGATGATGATACTGATGACGCCTGCTTGCTCCGTTTCGTTTTTTTTCTCTCGTAGAAGTGGTCCTGCTTTTTAGAATCTTTCTTCCTTGCTGCTACAATTGTGGATTGTGTGGTGACTGACTGTGAGAATTCATGTACCTCTTGTACCATCATGTCCTTATAGATTTAGATTGAATTTTGTACTTCTAATAGCTAATGGCTAGATATTGACTCCCCCTCCCCCCGAGGAGTTTTTCCTGGTGATGTGCTAGTAGCTTCAGCTTGTCTCTTTTCCAAACACAATGGAAGTATGTAGGCATGTCAGAAAATTATATCTTTGAAAATCTACCAAAATATACCTATAAGAACATGTATAATGTGTTTACGTAAAACATACCAAAAGATAAATATGCATGCAGAGGCAGTGAACGAGTGAGCCCAAGCTCGTTTTGTTCTTTTCGGTAGTAATTAATGGGTTGTGTGAGCTCGAAATGTGAGGAATGTTCGAGCTCTGGGATTAGACCACGCCATCATCGCCATTGCCATCTTTTTGAAATCATGTTCTGAGATCGGAAGTTTGATGCTTAATAGTTTTTGGTGCAATATTTTTTATCGATTTAAAAATTGGATTGAAAATTCTCGAATTATGTAATCCAAACAGAATCGTTATTTTTAAAACAATGTGAAATTTTAAAAATCGAGATAAAATAAAAACATTCTGTTTTTTAAATCCGAATTGATTCTTATAAATAAGCCTACCTCTAAAATCCAATTGATTTAGTTGGTGGGGTGGGGTGACGCGAGACTTATTACCTCACCCAAGTTACACAATCATCATCATGGGACTGTGACATCAGGGGACAGTCCATTCCACAATAGAATTGACTACGTTATCTATCCACAAACCTACGCTAAAACATGTCAATTGCATCAATTTTTTTCTTTCATATAATATGTCAAATGCAATTATTGCTTTTTTAAGCATAACTCATAATCAAAGCTGCGAGTGGAAACGAAGCCGGAAACTCAAATGTTAATTCCTCCAAGTTTCAAAAGCATATCCCATTAGCAGTCAAACAAAAGCATGAGGATGAAGAGTGCGTTTTCATGAAATCTACGAAAGCATTTTATTGCGTTAGGTCTGTGCAACATTTTCTAGATTATATACAGCGGGATTCATTCTAATACCGCGATTCAATTCAAATTTTTCTCTTGTACTTTAGCCTTTGTATGCATTGCATGCAGTGTATGAGCTGACAACGAATGACATTTTTACATGTGTGAATGAATCACCCTGTATCTCGTTTCAATTAAAGAGCGAAAAAAGAATCTCAGTTCTCTCAAGTGTATCTTCTGGAGCATTTAAAAATGAAGAGTTTTTTAACCCATTATTATTGCAGTATAAAGAAGTGAAATGAGCTTGGAGTGGCACTACTAGAACAGCCTCTCTCTCTCCCTCTTCTCATCTTGCTCTCTCTTTCTCAAAGCAAATGGAAGGACTTGAAAGAGTTGACTTATATAAACTGTGTTGGTGGTAGGTAACATTTTATACATAACGCTCTTGGCGTGCCTTCTCTTGTCACGTTCATGACACTATACAGAAACCCGATCCAATCTACCGACCAAGAAAAAATGTTTATAAGTTTTGTAACGTGTGGAAATACTGGAGGATTCATCCTACTTTGTTCTCTTTTCCAGACTAACACATACATACATAGTAATAATATACATATATCCATTCAAGACATATGGAAATGGGACCAGTATATGTAGTAGTAGACTGCATTTTGTGACTTGTATCTGGGCTAACATTATAAAAGTCTCATAATGTTAGCCCAGCTTGTATCAATGTATCCGTATCCCCATATCATTTCCAATCCTTATATATTTTTAGAAACATTTAATACATTCTATGTATAGCTCCTTAGTTCCAGCATTGGTAAGATTTTTACGCTAAGATCTCATGAGGCGATATGATAGGTATAATGTGGGAAAGGGAAGAACTGGATAAGGAAGGAAAATGCAAGAATGATATTGAGGAGGCAACAGGAACACCGTGGTTAGGGTTAGAGTCTCACTAAACACGACATTGCATGTATTGCATTGGGTACATATATGCATGAATTGCATCAACCTGTGTTATGCATGAAATGGAAGAAGCTGGAGAATGAAAAGGATACACGAAATCATCACGGAATACTCTTGTCACTGTATTTTAAGGAAAAACAGCGCTATACTCCGCAAGCTGTTTTACTCTCATCTCGTCGTTCTCATTCAGTCCAGCTTCAGCAACGAGTCACCACAAAAAGCGTGAATAAATGTCGCTTGCGTCTGTCTGCATTTATGTTTTAAAAAATATCTTTACATTCTTACTAAAACAACTTATTATTAATAATACGATCAATGATGATGACTACTTACGTTGAAGAAGCAAACAAAGTTGAATGCATCTTTTTAACGAGATTGATACATATAGACTATAAAGTGGGATATCAAACGATAAGTGAAACATGAAAGGCTTACGTTGCCCCATTGGAAACATCATTTCAAGTCAGATTGAAAGACATAAATCCTACCAATAATTACTTCTCACTTATTTAAGTAGCCGACATTTGCTGTAATTTACAATAAATTCAAATTCTGCAATCAATGCAAATCCCCCTTTCACTCATATAACATGGTCAGTTCCAGAAACAATGGAAAAGGGGAGTTACATAATCAAACATCTTCCAAATCTTTCTTTGGATCGCTTTTTGCTCTCACTTATGGTGCTTACATTAGTATTTGGTTTTCCGTGCGCTCATTCTGGTTTGTGAAAGGAAAGAGAGAGAGAGAGCGAGAATAATAAAGCAAAGTATTCATTACTTCTTTTTAAAGCTGGAGACTTTATTGGAACGGGATTGGTCCCGTAGAGGGTAGGCAGGCGGAAAAGACCTTAGGGTGCGGAGAGAGTAACTTTAAGTAGGGAGCTGTTGAAATGAAGCGTGTATACATAATACATTTTTTATTTGAAAAAAGTATTCGATATGGATGAAATAGAGCTTTCCTCCTGAAACGCGTTTGCTTTTGTTGGTGTTTATATTATGCTTAAGACAAGGAATATATGTAGATACAGACAAAATATATTTATATGTATGTATATTTATATATTTGAATTTGAAGCTGCATAAAATAGGCATGTACTTATGGACATGTTCGGCTGTTCTCAAAATAAACGTATCAACGTAAACTTTCCTTTGCCCTTTTCACCCATTCCTTTGACCCTTCAAGTTGAGCCAGTCTCATGAAGATCACGATGATTTTGATATGATAATGATAACAATGCCTTCCTACAAAAAATATTTTTTAAGAGTAATAATAATAATAACAAGCAACGCAACGTAATATTTATACGCAGGACCAAGACAGAATTCCTATCTTGGTCTTTCAATTTTCTTCCTATAATTACTGCCGTTTTTTAAAGGGTAATATACATGTACATACCACAGCTACATAGACATATGTATTTAGACAGTCCAAACGGCTTGTAGTTGTGCATTATTAAAAGAAACGCGTCATCTTTTTCAGTCTCAACACCTACTTTTAGGGAGGGCGTCAATTCCTGTCCTGAGACAATGCCTGAGAATGTTGTTAGCTGTCTATGAGAAAGGATTTATGTCAGAACATTGTTGTTTTAAAATCAGGGCGAAATTTTTTATGAAACAGTAACTTTTATGAAATGAGAGTTTGCTTGAACTCTCTTACCGAAGCAGGAGTTTTAATTAGACCATTAATATGTTTCCTGTACATTTTCCAAAGAAAAATGGCTATTTGAGAGAGCGAACGAACATGGTTCAGGGAAGTAATGTACAATGTGTACTTCACTTGCCTTCTGGAGAGGTACTCCATATTATGCTGCAAAGTAAAATGTAAGTAAAAAACATCGATTTCTCATAAATATAACGGAATGGCCAACACAACACATTCTCATTTTCACCGTTCTCTTATTTTTGCTCTCTCACCTCACGAATGACTTCTCTTGTCCATTTCAAAAGGCACATGAAATTCTCTGGAGATTTCTACATTGCATACACGTATAAGTATGTATGTGTTATATCGTCATAAATAGCCAAATTTATTGTGAAGCACATCCAAAATGAGGTGGCTTAATTTAACTCTACGATATTAGTTTGACCATTTACACCCGTGCACATTTTAGCAATAATGATAAATTACATTTTGATATTTTTTGCTAGTGAAATTTTTACTTCTGAATCCTTATATGAAATATTGCAGGGTACATAAATTTTATGTACCTGAATCAAAATCGAACTTAATCATTGAAGCCTAGAAATGAAGACGAAAAACGATATCATTATGAGAAATAAGCACAAAGTATTCTTAATATATGCTCTAATATCAAGTCAACTTGCAGCGATAACCTCTTCTTCTGGGTTCACTTCGATCCGACTTTGATTGCTTACCTACGCACAGAAAAAAAGCATTTTTGAAGTAAATTATTTGTTTCAACATCTGCCCTGGCTTTGGCTCTTTTCGCCTTGTGAACAACTCAAGAACAAGAGCGGATTGAACAAGTCATCCTCTCGATCATCTTACAGTTTTTCTTGTGTTAAGCAATGCACCCTGTACCCTATAATTATGATCTGTCTACCATGAAACAGCCATTTTAGGTTTCAGCCTTTTCCCCCAATTAATTCCCAGTTGAAAAGCCTCGCATTGCAGACGTCGCCATTTTAAATATTTTTTATGTTCACCTTGCTTACATTCCGAAGACAAGAGCAGGGCTGAAATAATCAAATCATTTTTAATAAGTTAGCCACATTACTTGAAAATTTAAATTCCTGGAGAAAGCGACAGCATTCTAAAACTTTAAGCTTGATTTACAAAACAGTCAGCGTTTTTCATCACCTCCCACCAAGTGAAAATGTCACCAGTCACCCCCAACCAACGCAACACTTGCGCTGTCATTCTTCTTCTAAAGAAGCTGTGTTATGTTTTGTAACCATTTTTTTCTAAAAAAAATACCTCATTCATTATGCATACATTCTTTGCGAATTTACCACGCATGCATGTTAAAACAGATGCATTTTCATGTATAAAATTAAAACTTATACGCTCCATTGTTATGCGGCGATAGCGGTTCATCAAGCGTAAAAAAGGCAACAACCTGTAGATTCCAAAAAAATACGCTGACTATGACTGACGCTGCTTATTTCTGTTCCCCCTCTTGGCTTTCGCTTCAATAATGATTACAATCTTTTACGTCCGTCCTCTTAAGCACAAGGATAGTCATCACTATCATCGTCATCATCATATTATTTATTACAATAAGCTTGCTAAAATTCACAAAAAGGTAAAAGGGTTTTAGTCAACATTAAATTAAACTTGATTTTAGAAAAATTGAGACCAAACTAACAGCATTCACGCAGCAAAAAGACTTGAGTTAAAAATTGACTTAAAAAAGAGAAATTCAATCTTTGTTTTTTTAAATAGCAGGCTACTGGCTACTCTAATTAAATGACACGCCTGTCCAAAGAAGCAATAATTGCTCGTAGAAAACTATATACATAAACGGAAACGATAGCTTGAAATGTTTACCCTACATTTAATTGTGTTGAAGAGAAAAGCAAAGATAAACTGGACGAAATATGAAAATTAGCATTACGGCATACTATTTTGTTCTTGAATTGGAGCCTTTTGATGGAAAGGATAAAAAGCAAAGTTAAACTGGACGAAATATGAAAATTAGCATTACGGCATACTATTTTGTTCTTGAATTGGAGCCTTTTGATGGAAAGGATAAAAAGCAAACCTTACGCTTTGGCTTGTTGTGGCTTGGCTTGTCGGTTTCATGAAAACGATGATGACGTGAACAATGCTGCGCTACTTTCTGCTTGGCACAAAGACGTCAGCACAGCAGAAAGGCTATAAGCAGAGAGACATCAAGGAACACTTTTACCAACTACGTCGAATCTTTTACTTTCACAAACGGAAAATATTATGCTAGCATCTCCCGCAATAATCTTTAAATGCCAATTTTACCATCTGATCAAAATAAATACTTTTGTTTTGAATTCATCTAGAAGAAGCCATCTATCAAAAACTTTCAAATAATTTTGACACATTTCCAATATTAATTGTCGTCCAATCAAGCCACCCTTGTGCAAGATAATATTATTCTGAAGTTGTCAAAAATATATATTCCTTAAGTTAAATAATTTAACTGCAATTAAACGCTATTTGTAGAATTTTAGGGCACGTGTGTTGAAGAAAGTAACTGATCTTGGAATTTCACCGCTTTCACTTCAAAAGTAATCGCTGCTATAAGCGTAACCGTCGTAGTTTACACTACGTGGTTGTTGTTGTTAGGTGGTTCTACTTGGCCATCAACAAGTTTCTGGCAAAGCGCCCTGGTATAACCCCCAACCGTCAAGCTGGAGATGGCGTCGAATAACCAAGACGCCTGGTATATAGCACTGCTGGGGATAGCAGAATACTTCCGTACCTCCAACCCTCCAAATATTAAATGCTGTATACAATGCCTTCAAGCAGTTTTCACTTTCAAACCACCTCAACGCGTCGAAGCTCGAACGCACCTTCAGTTAGGAACGATATTATTGACTCATACAAAGAACATCGATTTAGCCAGACAGCATTTAGAACAAGCCGTAAGTATCTACCTTAATATTTAATATGATTTTTTTAATTTTGAAAGAATTTTAATTTTCCTATGATTTGCTTTGTTATTTAGTGGCAACTTTCACAGACCCTCACAAACTTCGACGATGTGAGATTTGAAGTGGCCAGTTCCTTAGCGCAAGTTTACGAAATTCAGCATGAGTCAGCTCTCTCGAAACCACTGTTGAGGAAAGCGATCGAATTATCTAATGGTAGCTGCTATTGGCATTGTAGACTGATCTTTCAATTATCGGTAATTTATTTATCTTGTTTGTTCAATCATTTAAGTGTCGTAGTCAGACCATTTGTTCTTCTATTTTAACGCATGTGTGTTTATAATTCTTACAGCAAATTCATGCGTCGGAGAAAGATTATCAGTCAGCGTGTAGTTTACTAGGGTTCGGAGTAGATTATGCCGAATATTCGATGGCCCATTACACCAGAGTCTTGTTTCTTCTGAGCAAAGGAATGGTACGACAGAATCACTGAATGACTTGCTATTTCGAATTTTGTTGTATCGAAAAATTGAAAAGATAATCTATAGGTAATGTGCTTTATGATTTTAGTTGCTCCTGATAGCCAAGAGATTTACGGAAGTGCATCCGTTGCTGCAACAAGCCAGCTTATTGGTCGAAGCTTGGCAAGGAAATCAACACCAAAAAGAATATTTGAAAGTCTTCTTTTTAGTTCTGCAGGTAAATTGACCCCTGTCCATTTTATTCAAAAAAAATTATCAAAGTAAATATTTATATTTATTAATATTAATTTATTCGTTGTTTAAGATGTTTTATTGTATTTGTCTCGGTATTTTAAAAATAGGTGTGCCATTATTTGATGGCTGGACAAATAAAAAGTGTAAAGCCAAGTTTGAAACAACTTCAGCAAAGCATACAAACTATAACTCAACCAAGTTGGCCCTCAGATGATGGTATTTTATGTTTATATTTAATTAGAGGTCTAAGTAAATGTAATTAGAAGTAAATTGGCGTTGGCCTTTATGATAGTTTTTAAACAAAGTACATTTCATTTATTTTGTAGAAATTGTTGCTGAAAACGTCGGAGATATGTTCATGTGGATGCCCAAAGAACATTTGTGCGTTTTAGTTTACTTGATAACTGCAACACACTCAATGCAGGGAGGTTATTTGGACAAGGCTCAGAAATACACTGATAAGGCTCTGATACAAATAGAAAAGCTACGAAGTAAGTAAATCCGAATAAATGAGAAATCGTATCTATTGAATCAAATCTAAGGGATAAGATGACACAATCAATGTTTTTGATAGTTTTGGAACAACAGCCAATACTGAGCACATTCCAACTGCTATTATTGGAGCAAATCATAATGTGCCGACTTGTGATGGGCAACAAAACACTAGCTTTGCAGGTTTGTTTATAGTGTCTTAGAATTGGCTGACTAAATAGTTAACCGTTAGTTTATGTGTTAGTAAGTTCAAAATTAATCGTTATTTTCTTAATCAGGAAATTTCGCAAGCATGTGCTTTATGCCAAGCGCACCCAAGATTACTGACCACGCATAAAGCTCCTTTACATACCTTGCTGGGATTATACGCGATGTCGATGAATTGTATGGAAGCCGCCGAAGGACAGTTTACTGCAGCGTTAAGGGTGAGTACAGCGTATTTTTTTTCTATTGATGAAACAATTGATGAAACCCCACTATCTTTGAAACCCCAAACCTTAAATGTATTTTTAATTTCCTTAGTCGTCACAAGAGCGGGAGTTATGGACATTTATACATTTAAATCTTGCCATTGTATACTTACGAACGAAACGAGAGGTGGAATTCCAGAGTCTTATGGACAGAATAAATCCAGAAACTTTACCTTCTGCTTCACACAGTTTGCGGGCCGCAGCGTACTATGTCCAAGGTCTCCAGTCTTTCTTTCAGGCCAGATACAACGATGCGAAGTAAGCCTACTCATTCGTTAAAACAAAGCATTTAATGAACCAATAATTAAACCATAATTTGTCAGAAACAAAGCAAAACAAACTTTTAATTTTCTCTTAGACGATTCCTCCGTGAAAGTTTAAAAATGGCAAATGCAGAGGATCTGAATAGATTGACATCGTGTTCATTGGTCTTACTGGGGCACATATTTTTGTCTCTGGGGAATAGCAGGGAAAGCATGAATATGGTTACCCCTGCCATGCAGTTGGCGTCGAAGATTCCTGATGTTCATGTACAACTCTGGGCTTCGGCAATTCTGAAAGGTAAATTATTACCCGAATTATGTCCTTACTGTAATCATCATCACAATCCTGGATTACTTACGGTTCTTCTATTTTTTATTTTCTAGATCTCTACAGACTATGTAGTGAGGCAGCCCGTGAGAACGATGCTTACCAAATGCATTGTAACTTCTCTCAAATGCTTCTTAAAGATCACTTCACAGCGTCTCAACTTCCAGAGCACACTTTAATTCATTGGATAGACGGCGAATTTCCCATAAATGTTGGGCAACCGCCAGCAATTCCTTCAACATCCAGTGTGATGCTTTAGATATTTAGAATTCAGAAAATCGAAATTCAGTCCTATTAATTTATTTAAATGGATACAAAATATATGCAGCTTAATTATACGAAGTTTAAAAGTATTAAGTTTTGTTTTCCTAAAACACATACATACACAAATTACTATGCAATTATTGCAAAATCGTATTGCATTTATAGCCCTTCAGAATATGTATTCATCGTTATTTTTTCATATGCTTAAATCTTACTTTAATTTTTCATCAGTTTTGTATTAGTATTAGAGTCGTAATCTCGGTTTGGGTAAGTCTTATAAACCAATATTTGTCGATTGAGATCAGATATGATATATGTAAAACCTTTAATTTTAATTTATTCTCGTAAATAGTGAACGAGACTATTTTAATATACATGCGGCCTCCGGCAAGCGGTTGATTTTTGTAAATACTTCGGAATTTGCAATTTGCATGCGTGTCGTTTGTTTATATATGGAGTTTTCGCTGAATTTTTAATATTATTTTACTCACTTTAAACAAATGGACTTGATATTTTAAGTAGTATTTTTATTTTTAATAAAAAATAACGTGCAATACTGCAAACTATCATTGGTTTCAGAGGAACATGATACATTTATTTACATATATTCGCAATTGTCACAACTTCAACAATTATTAAAGAATGAATTAGAAATCAAGCAATCAAATTTTTAGGATTTCCCCGCAACAAAAGTCAGCTACCGAATTCCCGTCTTCAGACGATTCTGGGACCTTGACTTGAAGTCTGGCATAGGTTCCTCCGGATCTAAACTTTGTCAGCTTCTCTGGATTGACCACAATAGTTCCATCAACTTCTTTGATGAAATATCTCAAGTCTGAAGGCAATAAAAGAATGTGAGGTGTCTCGGTGAACCTACAAAAGTTCGTCCATAGATTGATGTCAAAGGGCACAGATTCGTCCGGAGGATAAAGTGGATAAAAGTTTCGTTGTGAGAGTATATGTCTAGATAGTCCTCCCATCCTATCAGAAACAGTGGTTTTGGCGAGTTCATTTCCAGCTAAATGGAGTAAAATGTCGGTAGAAGTCAGTCCGATGGTTATGCCACCAACTTCAATCACAGCGGGATCTGGAAGAACAGTTATTTTGTTGATATACTTGATTGAATACTTCGGAGTGGGGAACACAACATGGTGGTGGGCATCCTTGTGATTGGCAATGAGGACAAGATGCGTTTTCAAATCTTCCAGCGAATGCTTCAGATTTTCCACAATTTTTTCAAAGAAGTCTTCAAACGTTTCTGAAAGCTCGCCACCAGCAATCATTGGATGATTGGGATCGATAAATGGTCCCATGAGGATACAAACGTCCGGTTTATCACGTTTTATTACTTCAATTAGATCCTTCAATGGTTCATACAACAACGAATCCGTTGGAGTGTAGGGTCCACAGGCGACGATTATGTTTAAAGGGCGAGTTGCTTTCGACAGAATAGTGGGCGTTGGTAATGGTGGGGGATAAATGATCTCAGCAACTCTCAAACATTTACCCAGCTCATTTTCACCTCGAATGACAGCAACTTGACCACTGATAAGGCGGAATTCTTCAACAGCAGAAAGATCCAAAGAAACAATGTGGCCGCCACTTATGTCAATATCCCCTTCCAGAAAAATACTTCCTAGGGTCAATTTCCCTTCAGTGCTGAAAATTTTTCCAATGTAGAATCCGACAGAAGACTCTCTTAAATCCTGGAATTCCTGATCCTCTTTCAGAATATCAAAACCGACGTTAATCAGAGCCTTATTCAGAGTAGATGCCATGTCCGTCGTTTTCTGAAACATGTACTTGAAGATTTTATCAGATTCCAAATATTGCTTCGTTGCTTGAGCAGGGAAAACTTTGACTGGTTGATTGTTTTCAGGAATGTCATTCCAATATTCGGAATCCTTACATTTGTAATGCAACACAGTATCTCCAGCCTTGGTTCTAGCGCTATAGGAAGCCGACTTGACAGCGGAAGAAAAAGTTGACGGACTGAAGTCGGTTTGAGGCGTTCTTAAAATTTCAGTTTTTACTCTCGTAGTTTGTTTCTTTACTGCTTTTGGAGTGAATGTTTTTGCATCAGGAGCATATTCTCGCAAGAGGCTATTGACGGGATCATCGTAGTCTTCTTCCATTTCGACATCGGAATCCAAATTTGCTGACGCATTATTTCCGAACACTCCCACTCTGGACGGGGCAATTGACATCTTCTTGATCTCCTTGATGGATGCCTCATCAATACTTTTCGAAGCGTTCTCCTT
The DNA here is from genome assembly GCA_027744415.1 of Seira ritae. Lineage (NCBI taxonomy): Eukaryota > Metazoa > Arthropoda > Collembola > Entomobryomorpha > Entomobryidae > Seira > Seira ritae. Next base: position 38,798 of record JAHZNI010002918.1, read on the forward strand.
GGTTCGCGTAGACAACTCTTCTCTCTCGAATATGAGTAATTTGTCTTCATCCAATACGAGGTAGTTTTTAGTAGCGGCGAATGCCATCCAAGATTCTACGAAGTCCTCCACTTCGGTGCCATATTTCTGGCATAATACGGCTGATTTCCTCATGAGTTCCGCTGCATTCTTTGCCACTTCAATCCCATTGTCGTCAAAACCATCATGTAAAGCTTTCTCAAGGTTTTCCATTTCCATCTTGAGATCTACGACGGAATAAATAAAAGGTTTTGTCTAAAATTATTAAATTGAAATTTCAAAATTTACAATGCGACACATTATGCTTAAAATATGACAGCCTTCCACTTACCTTTTCCTTCGAAACCTTCCACTTGTCTGCAAGCTGGGAACCACCACTACTTCTACCTTCACAGAAAAGCGTGAATGCGCTGCTTTCCAAACTGTAGAAACAAGCGAAAAAGAAAATTTACTGTACACCAAAATTAATACTTTAATGCACACGAAAATATATATTTTCTTTTATCTTAGTATCTAAACTTTTAATCCGTCAAATTAGGGCACCTTTTTTAGGTCTCAGAGACTCCTACCTTTGAATCTGAATTCACCAGTCAGGCACAAAAATTATTTTACAAATGTATCTGAAACCTGTTACTGTTCTTTGTGCTAATAAACATCACTAATATTTATGCACTAATTGACATAGACAATCAAGACGATTCACTCTTTCCTTTCCATTCTGTGCGTGTGTTTGTGTTTTTGATGTTTGGTGCATGAACAATGAAATCCATTCCCACGCTAACTTTGCCTCGGCACAAAGAAATTAGCCATTCTGGGGCTACTCAATACATGAGAATTTTTTCTTGTTTTGTAGACATGCATCTTTTTAGGAGTATTTGAGGGAAGATGGGATGAGATGATGCAGAGGGAGGAGATGAGAATTAATTTTCCAATTTTCAGGTTGCAGTTTTATGCTTAATTGTAAGGCCAAAGGCAATGAACATGATTTGAGATTCGATTTCTTTTTCCATTGCAGGAGCATAAATGATCTCTCCCCCTGATCTAGAGGCTCAGATCATTTGTGCTTCTTTGTCACTTGTGGAAATTGCATTGAATCTTGTAATCATTAGAACGGATTTCTACAATGAAAAAATGCTACAATCGTAGCATGGCTTTTTCGATGATATTTCGTTTTTCTCTTTGTTGGGATTCGATCATAAACCTGACATCAAGAGAGGATTATATTATTAAAAAATAATTAGAATGCCATTTGAAATTCAGAAAAAATATTGCTTCCCTTTTATTGGCTTTTAGCATCATTAACATTAACCAAGAAATGAATGTTTTTAAGAAATTAACTTATGAATCTTTATCTGAGAGCTATGGTCAATTTGTCAATCACATACATACATGCATAATATATACAACTTTGCATTAAAATTGAAAGTCAGATTTATTTTAAAAAATATCGGTAAGTCGATCATATCAAGCCAATCCAATAACGCCACACGCGAGTCTCGCTCCAGCATTTCCGGTAATTTTGCTATCAGCATTATTTCCTCTGCCTAGGTCATCTGCTTTTTGATGAACAAGAAGTGCTCGTCCTATAATTGAATTGATACCGGATAGAGAGATCACCCTGTCTTTAATGGTAAATCTAGCAACTCCGTTAGTATCAGCAACAATGTTGCCCAAGTCTCCAACGTGCCTTATTCTGTCCTCTGGACCGCCATGAGTTTGCTAAAGTTGTCAAAAGTACTTAATTAGTTGTCTGTCATATTTGCAAGGACTTAACCAAACGCTGAGTAAAGAATAAAGATCTACTTACATTGTATGGGTTGAAGTGACCACCAGTGCTGGCACATCCTTGTCTCAAGTCTCCCTTTTCATGAATATGCATTCCATGAAGACCTGGAGAAAGTCCGGTTATTTCCCCAGTCAATTCCACTGGTTCATTGGGATGTACTTGGGTGAATTGAATCACTCCTTTTACGCCAGTTGCGGTTCCATTGAGGATCGTCACGGCAGTTCGAGTTGGATCTTCCTGGGGGCAAAGTGAGACGAAGGTAAATTAAATATCCTTAATTTAAATAGGATTTAATTTAAGCAAACAAATTATGCTCTAACTGTATGATAACTTACTACGACTTGTGATGGACCCACGTATACTTCATAGACATCACTAACTACATCGGGCAGTGCGAAACTCCTTCGGGCATAAACAGAACGATCTGAATTTCTGATAAGCTGCCGTTCGCCACCTGCTAGCGCCGGAAAAGGGGAAACAGTAAGGCACACGGAGCTTACGAGTAGGAGTATTTTATGGGACCACATTCTAACTTAAAAAATTTAATTTGATTCTAACTTTTTAAGTGTTACGTAAATAAATGTTCCGTTTTCTAAAACAATGCTTTTTCAGAAAATCTGTTTCTTGCGACTGATCTCTCTTGGTCTACACGATCTGAAAAATACACTCATACTAAAACCAACCTTACAATTTTTCAGCAACTTTTAAACTGTGAGTCAAAAAAAATCCCGGTACCATACAATTTTATATTTATCTGCCATTAACTAGCTCTGTTCGGTTAGGTATGTCACAACGGACAAATTGTTTTTATAAAGCTACCAGAGCTAACTTTAGAATCTTGGGACCATGCATTTACTGTAGCACGAAGGAACTGAAATATGCTAATTATTTATTCATCAATGAATAGATGTAGCTCTGTAGATTTCCATAACTTAACTAAAAGGCTCTCGTTTTCTACTCTTAACGTACTTGGACAAATATGAACTGGCCCTCTTTCGTTATTCTAGCATTAATTGGGTATTATTCGAATTCTAGGTATCCCTACTTAGGTATGGGTTTTACAAAAAATATCATTTTCAGCATTCATGTTCAGTACAGATTTTCGTTTGCTCTGACTGTTGACAAGTATTTTTCATGAAAACTCAAACACGAGAAGAAGTCTATGTATACAGCATTATACTGATTCTTATAGATGAATGCATGCATAGTGGGTTGCAAAATTGCAAATCTCCTATTACTCAATGGAACTTTTTCCTCTACACTTTTATTATGGGCTTATAATAATTATTTGTATTACTTCACATCTATTTTAGTACCTCCTAAGTCTGACTGAGCACTGAACAGGCGAGGTCACTTTTTCAGAGATGATTTTCATGTCACATACATATAGCACAGCATATTATCCATTCAGATTCAGATGAAGACAACGATACAGAATGAGTAATTCAATAGTCTGTATGATTTTTACAACCGTGACTTCATAATGTCTCCTGCCTCGTCAAGGTGGTCAAGTTTATTGCGTGAATGAACGATATCGTTATATTGGTTATTTCTTTTGTATCCTCATGTAATTTCTACAGAGTTGTTAGACAATTGATCTTACAAGAAATACTTTTCTGACTTCACTGTTCACTATGAAAAAAAAACTAAAATGACTTCATCATAATAATATTATGATTATTTGAGAATACGTGTAATGTAAATGCAGTGAATTGACTAATTGACTATCCTTGACTTCTAGCCTTCACTGCATGCATGTCTGTCAGATAATTTAAGAAAACCGTGTGAAGACTATTTCAAAAATCTTCATGTTTTTCCGATTTGGTTTGGAGAAGCAGTATTCTCGAAGTAATAACTGAATAATTATGACTTTTCTTGAGAATGGAAAAAATGTAATCGTGACTGAAACAGAGAAGCTATGATTTTTTCAGGGATCAATCTCCAAAGACTCAATGCTAATGGTGTTGTGGTGGTGGTTGGTGGTTATGACTTATTCGTGAATTCTGCAAAAAACGATTATGATATGATATGATGAGGGCTTTTGTTTTCTACAGATTTTGATGCAGGTACTAATACACAATTTGATTCTCATTCTCTCGGACCCGTCATCATCACAAGGTAAGGCGGATCCAAAAGGTTTAGCACTTTCTTCCTCCCCCGATCATAACATTTTCCGCTCGGTAAGCGCAAGTTCCACTCTAAAGATTAGATTATAATCGTTCGTAGAACATTCTCTGGCAGAGCTGCATCAAGAAAACTCATATCCGCAAAATTAGATTGAGGTACTAAAAGGTGAAAAACAAAACCGAAAGTGAGTTGCAAAAATTGCAAAGTTATACATAGGCTGGCTGCATCCGAACTCCGAACATGCTCAGACGAAATCATAAAAAAAATCATGAAAGTACAAACTTATGCGTGTATGCAAACCAAACCCAAAAATGTGAAATACAAATATCTATGTTTTTTTGAGTCTCCAGTCAAAAATTTCCCAGATCATAGTTCACGCCAGTGTCTTCGACTTCTTAAGCATCTAGCAACCTGAGCATAACTATAATTTTTAGTGTCAATGTTTTATATGCACTATGGCTTTTCTGTTCCGATGACCACTACTGCCTGCCACTGACTTTTTAAAAACTTCCTGATCATTTCCTGTATGCATATAGTTCTTGATCTTGGTACGTTTTCGTTAATGTTCACGCAACATGATTTCAACTTGGCCAACTGCGCAACAATGATTCACATCACATGCCACCGTTCATATGAGGAGTGTTCAGAAGTATTTTTACATACCTAGTATAAAAGTAGTCTGAAATCTGAACGCCAGAGGAGTTTTGACCACATACGATTGATCTGTAAAAATCGGACCATGACCATGATTAACGATTCAACGATCTCTGTTTTTGATGTTTCAGTTACATTTAGATATTATATGATTCTAATGTTTTCGATTCCAACCTTGACCAGTTCGACATCTAGCATCGGTCAATTCTAAAATAAGTTGATTATGTATTAACTATTAAGTTGACTCTATTGTACTCGTCTTTTTGTTTTTAGATGCATGCATACTATACTTTTTTGGTAATGCTCAATCTTCGGAGGAAAAGCTTTGGGGGCAAACCCTGACAGAATGGGTTCTGATAAGATAAATTCGTTGAATACAATCTGTATGACATTACATGATGACTAAGCTTCCAACTTCGGAAACCCTAGGATTCTCCGGTCCAATCTCACATTTTTCATTTGGTGTTCACCTAGATGGATTAAACTAATTTGCTTCATGAAATTAAGTCAAACAAATGCCGAATGACTACAGCGCTGGAATTTACATATTAAGTGTTAGTTTAGTCATTTCGATTTGTGCAGCAGCAAGATCGGAGAGAGAACAGAGATATCAAGTATGCATATGCATTTATTTTTGCCTGAAATAAAGTTTATTCTTTGAAAACGAATTTTAATCACGCTATATTTACAAACACTTTCTGAACTTCGGGGTACTCAGTCAATTTTGTGTATAATTTGTTGGCTGCCTCAGCATCCTCGTCTCCCAATTCAACCCACTTCTTAGGAATATAGGCAACTTCTGCATCTTCAATCTTATATTTCAAATCCTCTAAATAATTTTTTACTTTAAAGAAAGATGAAGGTTCTGTGGTAAACTCTAGGACAGCTCCGTATGCAGGATGGTCAGCTATGAATGTCACATCATTCGCTCCGCTTTCAATGGCATCCTCAGTGGCTTTATCTACAATGTCTTCTGTGACTGTCTTACCGGCAAGTTCTGAACAATATAGAAGTCCCTTGTGTTCGAACAAGTAAAGCACTGAATCTTCCGCAATAGTTCCTCTGTTTAAATAAATCAAACCGCAGTTAACAACAGATTTGTAATAGTTATAATAATAGTAATAGATTTTTAGGCATTTTATGATCTGTAAATCAGATCAACTTACCTATTCTTTCGTAAAATCGGCATTAACAGTTGTTTAGCTTTGGTCAATTGGGCAGATTCCAAATCGACTAACATCAGACAATTCCCAGGTCCTTTCACTGGGATGATACAACTCTTCGCCTCTTTTTTACCCTATGGGAAAAATATAAAAATTAATAATAACTAATTAGATAAGGCATTTAATTTGGATAAGATGTTGGAACTGCTCTCGCTTGACCAGTGAAATAAATTTTTGAACGCATGATGCACTCTTAATTGTACTGAACTAATACTAACCATACCTGGAGGTTTTGAAGCGTTTTTTCAAACGTGCTCATTGGCAACTTCGCTTCTTTCGCCTGAGCTAACAGTTGCGCCAACTTACTATTTTGTTTAGGATCCGCACTTCCGTGGTCTGCAAAACAAAGATAAGCATTCAAGTATCAGTAAAAATTTTACTAAATTAAAAATGTCGGTTGGTATTTTAAATGCTCGTAGTTCATGCAAGAAATCTTCTTTGGAAAAAGAAAATTAAATAGAGCAATTTAATAAAGGAACCAATAAATCGAATACATCACCTCGAACCGCAGCGTTAATGAGGTTAAGAAATTTTGTAATTTCTCTCGACTTAGCCATATCATTAGCCTGTTTGACATGCCGGATATTCTGCCATTTACTGTGTCCAGCATTTCGATGGGGCTGTTCTGCAAAAAATGCACGTAATTGATATAAAAAATGTAAAAAAATAATATATTACTTTAAATTGATATGAGAAGGAAACAACAACCACTGCTCATTTTAATTTAACGATTCTTAGACAATTTTCTTACCTGTGAGCAAAGCGGAAGGACTTGTTCTGAGGAGAATTGGCTCAAAACTATTTGCATATGATATACTTCGTGAAGAAACGGAAAGACTACAAAAACTGCATTCCAACGGCTTGAATGACTGATGAGCGAAGATGATATGTCGGTTTCGACTGTTCGAAAGGATTCTATTAATCAATGCGATGGTCTTCATTGTCCAAATTTTCGTAGTTTTAGAATAACTAATTAATGCAATAAAGTGAATCTCCAATACACGTGTACAATTTAAAAATATAATATACACTCCGAAGTTCCTTTAACTCGTTTTTGTTCTTTGTGCACAGACTCAGTCAAAACTTCTTTACTCCTTTTAGGAACGTAACTTAAAATACCATTTTAAATTCTCGTTTTTGGCAATTAATACAAAAATGATTTTCAGTTTCTGTCTAAATGGTATAAATTATGATGAATAACTAGCCGCAATACTAACAAGCAATGCCGGCGGCATGGAAGATTATTATTTGTGTGCATTGCATTGTATTGTATGGTACATCCAAAGAAACATGTGTTTCCCATAATCAGCTGCTGCTTCTCAGGACCTTAGCAGTTACTTAATGGCTTTCGCTTTTAGTATTCATATAGTTAATGCATAATATTGCATAACAGCGTTTCATTTTTTAATAATTCTTCGTTGGTGGTTCTCAGGTTCACTAAAATATTTTGCATGCATACATATCCCAAATCGCAAGTTCTTGTTTCGTCATGCTGGTGTTGAAAAGGTAATGAAATGTTTTGGAATGCTGTTGGTCGAAGCTAGGGAAAGGGTCTCGTGCCATCTTTTTGTTTCTCGCCCATTGATGAGATTTAATGTTCGCTTATTTTCGCTTATCTATTTATCATCATATATCATTCTGTTCATCATAACAATAAATGTTTAGATTTAATTCTAAAAAAATGTGGAATTTCATGCTGAAGACATTTTTAAGTTCATGAATAGATTCAATTTTAATGTTCATACCTTACATAAAACAAGTAAAATTAATAAATTATTATGTACAGAGAGTTATTTAGTATATAAATTAATATTAATTTAAATTTGCATATTTAATATTTAAATAGCTCTGCGTCATTCATTTGATCCCGAAATCCAGGCTCAACTCCACATAAACTCTGTTAAATATGTACGTGCATGAACATGAAGTCCGTATGTATTCAATTCTCGATCTCGACTTGAGCATTTTTCTTGATGACTTGAACATGCGATGCTCTTGTCTTTACTTTGGCCATGCTATGCTTTCGCTTGATTTCAACAACGCAACGTTGCATTCGTTCCATCATCATCATCATTTCATCGCTAAAACACATGTGACAGGAAAGTAAAAATCCGAATTGTACTGTTTTGTTTGCCTTTTCTTAACATTAGAAAAGTGTTTTAGTGTGATTTTTCAGCTCGATCGATCTAAACTAAACCCAATCGTGTTCTCTAAAAAGTTTCTAAGTACTTTTGATATCTACAAAAGTAATTAATTTAATCTATCGCTGCCATCAAAACCCAAAGATCTTTACCAGTTAAGTCTCTTGAAAGTCGGAAAAGCCATTCCTTATATAATCGGTGAGTTATAAAAGCAGCATTATGTCATAATAGATGGTTAAGTTAATGCAAATACACGTATAATTTGGATCAGTGGCTGGAAAGAGTTAATTTGTTTACAGCATCAAAATGTCGTTCGCCAACAACGCCTCAAGATTTGATTTCTTGCCCGACGATGCTGGAGATCCTTTTGAAACGGCGTCAAAGAAAAATAAGAAGAAGAGTGGATCCGGAGGTGGTTCCAAAGATTCGAAAAATAAAGCTGCTGGAAAGAATAACCCCAATTCTGATCGAAAACAGGTTTTAATTTTACTCTTTTGACTGTACAATATAAACATGTACTGCTATCGATACCGATGATAAAAGGTCTTAATGGCTCTGTCTTGAATTTGTTCATACTTTGCATTGTAGCTGCAAAGTTTGGCATTCGGAAGTGCTTCAGAAGGTAAGAAGAAAAGCAAGGGCTCAACTCAGAACCAGCAGACCCAGCAAAACGGTAACTGTAGTGGCGCAAGCACATCATCCTCTTCGAAAGAAGTGAATCCGGACGGGAATGTTTCGGAGGAGACCAAAGTGCAAAGGAATGGAAACTCGTCTGAGAAGAACGCCAATCTTCGGCCGAAAGGCATGTCCAAAGAACAGTGGGAAGAATGGCAGAAACGAGATGCCGATGTATGTTGTCCTTTGTTAGAGTGTTTAGTTTTGTTTTCGAGATTGAATTTGTAAATGTCAATGATGTTGATGTTAAATGCGCATAGATTATGGACGAGACGTATGCGACAGAGTTACAAACAGCTTTACTTCAATCACAACTGGAGTACGAAAGTGAGCAGAGAAACAAACCGGCGGGGAAAGGGAAGAAAAAGAAGCCAGTAGCTGTGCCGTTAACTGAATTCAATGCAAGACTTGGCGAGGTATAAAAAATTACACGATACATGTATATTTCACTACGTATATTTAGAGATCAAATGAACTTTGAATTTTTTGGTACTGCTGTGCTGAATATAATTAAAGTTCTAATTTCATTCATCAGACGGGCTTGCCAACAGCAAATTCTGCGGGGACTATCAACGGAGGTCTACCATCTTCATCGCTTGGAGATCAAAGCTATGTTCCACCAACTCTCACTGAAGCCGATGAGGAGCTCGTAGAGAGGTTCAGAATGGAAGCAAGACTCGAGCTTGAACGAGAAAGGCAGAAAGCACTGCAGCGTCAACTTCTGATGAGTCGCCAACCACCACCTCCCCTTGCGGTAAGTAATTTTCCAATTGTGGATAAATCGAAGTGATTTCAGATCTTAAATTATCTAATGATGTTTTAACATACCGTTTATTTTTAGCGACCAACGCCAATCTCTTCTTCGGCGCCTTCCGCCGCACCTAATGTTGCAGACGAGAAGGATCTTATCATTAGTCAATTGACTGAGGAAAACATACGTCTGAAAACTGACATAAGTATGTTGAAGGAACGTGTGAAGACAATTAATAACTATTTGCAAGCTGCGCAAGAAGGTAATTAATTTGTTGAACAACACATTAATTAATTAATGTGTTTGTTTACTTGGTCAACGACTTATGCGCATGCGCAATCAATAGGCATCTCAAGTGATAATTTTTATTTATATTTGAAACAGTGAAAGATAAAGCTAAGCTCATCTATGAATTGGATAGTATGACAAAAGCAAACAACGATTTGAACGAAGAGTTACGTCAAGTTCAGACGCAGCTGGAGCAAGAAAGATCAAGGTCTACTGCGGCTATGTCAGAATTGAGAAGGCTACTGGAGGTACTAAGAACCACGTCCTTCTAGAAGAAGAACCATGTGTCAAAGAAAAATTAACGTTGTTTCTAGCTTTAATTTTTAATTTTCTAACTTTTACTTTTGCTTTCAGACCCGGAGGAGGACAGCCACAGAAGGCAGCAATTCTTAGAGCTTCAACAACTATGCATCTAATTCTAAGTCTTAGACATCAAATGAAATACTGAGTCAGGGAGTTAGTAGGGGGTCCTGTAACTACATATTCTACGGAATTAAGCACCTAATCAAGTGTTTCAACGTTGAATTAATTTTTGCCATTTGATCTGATGTACGAACTTCCTTTTCTTTGAATGGCAGATAGTTCGGTACTAGGTTTAGATTTAAGTTCTATGAGCTGAACTATCTGTACTTGAAAGTTTGTGTGTATGTTGTAATTTTTTAACCAATTCTGTCCTGTAAGTTATTTCTACCACTGACATAATATTTTGTATTCATTAATTAATTTAATTAGTTTGGTAGATCGTTTTGTTTCCCCACTCTTCAATTTACGGTTCAATCAATTAAGATAAGTAATCACGTACCGGAAGCCATTTTATGTTACATTTTGACTTAATTTCTGACGCAGTATTTATTTTTTATAATTCAAATTCAGTTAATATAGAAATATTGTCGTGGGTGTCTGTACGTATTTCAAACGTTGGCCTTTCCTGTCTTCACCATCTTTACATAATAGTTAAGTCGTGGCCAATTGTGAGCACCTCCCACGATTGTATGAATTTTGCAAACAAAGTTAACTAAAATTGAAATGTTTAAGAACTTCTTCCTGTGAACTATGAAGTCAGTCAATCTAACGATATCAACTTGACTTACGTTTTACAAACAAGCAAACGCATAGTTATTTGTAATAATTATAAGATGAACTGAAGTTGGCAATAATATTTAACGCTTTAATGATTAAAAATACGGTATCTCCTCCAAAATATATTGTATACATATAAACTTGTATTACACGAGACAAAGCATTTCAGATCACATTTTATGTAATTCCAAGTCTGCAAATTATTCACAAAAACTTTAGAAGTACCTTTGTTGGTTCATGTGTATTTGAAAAAATAAAAAGTACATTATAGTTGATATGTATGGTTCAAACCAACTACACGTGTGAAAGAAAGTGTATTAAGGATAATTCAGCAGCATTTTTATTGGTCATGTGTGTGCATAATTTATCGTTTGATTTTGATTGTGTTCATGACAGAATGTGCCAACCTGGTCCGGTTACGTAACTCACCGTCCAGTTTACATAATTTATTTTTAAGATACTACGACCTGTCAAAAGATATCTATTTCTCTTATTGATGATGTTGGTATCTCTTTAATATTGA